>OZ026614.1:66612966-66877966 GCA_964020975.1 Hermodice carunculata | reverse complement strand
CCAGATATTGAGCCATGAAGTGTGAAAATCCCGAAATCCATGCATATAGTGTTAAGGTAGATCACAGATGGAGCACAATTGGATTAATTTTGCTATAGTGAGACAAAAAAGTATGATATAAACCGGGAGCCCAAGAAATCTGTTGCTGGTACAGTGGCAGCTAAACTGTGTATTTAGATCCCATTGAGGCCAGTGAGGGAACCCTGGGGTGACCTTTGGCAGTATTAACACTTCTATTTTAATTGTCCCTTTGTTATCAATTATGTGGAGGTTTACGGGATGCATAGAGGGTCACAGCCATTTTGCACCTAGTGTAAACCTCTTGATTGTTGAAACGCAAACCTTCCTGTCTGTCGCAGATTTTGCAACTTGTATTCCTGCATTTTCTTCTTATCACCTGTTTGGTGAGACCTGTTCTACACAGGTACTCTAGTTTCAGTATAATATCTGTGCTTTGTTTCTTTCCTTTTAATGTGATAAAGGAGCAAAGAAAATTATGTTTTCATGTACAAAGAAACATAATTTGTACATCTGTATATAATTTATACATAATAATTAACCAAGGGGAAATAACTGTATCAGTATAATAGCTCTATGATTTACATAGAGTTATTTCCCGTTGATTAAATATTATGCATACAATACAATCAGGCACACTGTTGATAGATTCGGGTATTGTATATTAACAATTTTAAAATGCTAGAAATCCAGACATTTACTGGTTATATTGTTTTCCATTGGACAGACCCGCATTCTGGTGACACACGGAGTTACTTACTTGCCGCATGTCGACCGTATTATTGTGATCAAAGATGGACGTATCTCGGAGATGGGGACCTATGAAGAACTGCTAAGTCATGATGGCGCGTTCGCAGAGTTTATCAGAACGTACCTGAATGAAGAAGACAGTATCAGTGAAAGTGATGCAGAGGGTATGTATAGACTTCTGATTTATTTAATAAGGCACCCTAACTTCCTGTTTCTTCTGTCGAATGTCATCTTGTTATATCAGATCTGAAATAATTTTGTATTGGACCAGAAGTCACTGTCATAAAACATACATCACTTGCACACAGGATCAGTACTGAAACAAGCAAAGTTCACAGCGCACTAGCACTGCAACTGGACCATAGTCATTCATTATAATCCATATTTTTTCAAGTGGGCCATCTTGTATTTACAGAGACGAAGAGCAGAGTTGAGTTACAACGGCGGTTGTCACACTTGTCAGCGGGAGAGCGAAGCGCAACAGAGAGGAGTGAGTCTGAGAGTGGGAGAACATCTCAGTCCGAAGATACAGCTAATGTTGCAAGGTATGTGAAAACCTCAAGCCATAGTAATATGTCTACACGTATGTTTTGATATGTTTATGGAATATTACCGAATAAAAATAATTACTTCGCCCGCACACTTTTTTATCCGCGCCCCCTGTGTTTTGTTTGTTTTATCTTTTTTTTTTGGGGGGGGGGGGGGGATATTTATTCAAAGAAAATGCTGCAAAGCAGGCACCTCTTAACTTCTTATATTAAAAGAAGTGCCTCTGGCTGTGCTCCGGCAGCAAATTAAACTGACGTCAAAGGATGTATGCACAAAAGAGGATAGAACAGCCATTTCAAACATATTTCAACAAATGTTCAAGTTTCCTAAGGCCTAACAAAATAGATGTGTGTTTCCGGTTACCCGACCGACCCTACTGAAAAGGCCTGATCCTAAATAAATATTAAAATTGGTAGCCAAGTCCGCGTGGGTTAGTTTCGATTGTATATTCTGAAGAGGTAGTATCCAAAACATATGTGTGATTAGTGTTAAGGGACAGTTAATTACTCAAATGAATGTAATGGACAAAATATGATGGGACCTTTTCAGTGTGAGCATTACCTAAAAATGTTAATACAATGCCTTAAAGTTACCAGTTGTGGGCAGCAGTGGGCCCTATAATAGGAATATTGTATCAGACATTTAAGTCGGCCCGAGTCTATTAATTAAGTAGCAGCACTGGGCTGAGGGACCTAGATCACCTGCTGGGTCAAAGATGGAGTTTATTGGAAAAAGTTGCACAGATAGCGGATCCACGTCTGATAGTACTGGCGGGTTTTTATATAATTGTTAGTAAAGTAAAAGCTTGACAAATGAGTTCCCGAAAAGAAATGATCTTTTTAAGTTTGGTTCATATTCATTTTAATTTTTTTATTTTTTTTGCAGAAAAAGAAGGAAATACTCCACTCGTAGATCGAGTTCTCGTCGAGAATCTCAAACACAATTGATTGAACAGGAGCCAAAAGACAAATTAATAACAGAAGAAACAGCACAAGTTGGAGCAGTAAGTTACAGCCTGGTGGTTTCATAATCACTGTTTGCTTTTTGCAGCAGTCAGAAGTCTGTTGTGACCAATCCATTAGGCCCACTCCTGCTTCTCTTTAAAGAAGGTTTTGAGGACAATAATGCATGTCAAGCACATAAGATTTTGACACACAAATCAGTTGCTAGAAAAATAAATTTTATGTACTGTCAAATCATGAAACGCATGTGAATGAACGTCATATTATGAGGAACACTCTTGATGTCAGTGCTTCTCTTGGTGTCCCAAACATGGGATTTGCTTTAACAAAGGGTTGAAAAGTCGGTAGCCAAGCAAGTGGGACAAGAAGGGCTCCAAACCTATGGAGAGGAACCCCTGCTGCTTTGGCACAGCAAGTCTAGTTTGTGAGAGGGTTCTCTTTCCTCTACAATCGACGAAGTGGAAGTTTCCTCTGCCTGCTCCGTCCCAGCATGCCGCCTACCCGCCTGGGAGTTCAGTTCTGGCTTGAAACCCGGATGTAACTTCACATCGAAGTGAGATCCGGGTCCAGTTTCCATGCCTAGCCCTTCCGCAGATCCAGCCTATTCATTTGCAAATTCTGCCTTTTTACCCCATGTATGTGTAGTCCAGAGTAACCACGGACAGGCCGTTCTGGGTGTAGAATTTATTGCTGATCCACACGCCCGTGTAGAACGGTCGCTCGCACGCCCTACTTTTGCACTGGCCCAACCTCCACACTTTTTCATGGGCGCATCAAGGATGTCTGCCAGAATAATTGTCATTGTTTGCTGTTTCGACACAATGCTATCAAATTTTTTATTTGAAATGAAAGAGGCTACTCTGGACAACACATACAAGGGATGAAAATAAAACAACACTCTTGCCATTGCCTGGCAGTAAATAGCTTCGGTCCAAATTAACTAGTACTGTAAGCTACCGCTGCAACGCAGCGATCACACCCCCGCTTTCTACTTGGCCTTAATCCGTTGCTGGGTAGGTCACTCGATTCACGGTCGTCTCACACGTTTCTGCCATCAGTTTGTTGTGCTTTGTTTTTCTGCAATCGTCCAGTTGTTGTACGGAAATTACGTGGGTACTGGGTGTTCTGGTGACGGACCTTTACCCCCAACAAAATATCTTTAACAAATTCTGTCAAATTTACCTGGTGGTTCATAATCTTCTGCTTTTTTCGTTTCTATGTTTCTTTTGAGGAAAACTGTGGAAAGCTACCCCTTGCATCCAGGGTTATTTATCCAATTTACCCACTTTTCTTATGTCTGGCTTAGAGTCAGGGACTTTGCGATTGTAGACTGTCATTGTAGCTTGTAAATATTTAAGTAGTACGTTGGAAAATAACGATCAACTTTGCGATGTCATTTCCCTGTATTTTAACTATGGCGCAATATGGCTGCTATATTAAAACGGCCTTACCTGCCGCAAGGTGCACCGGGAAATGACCCTGGCGCTTTAGCGGCTACCGACGGTACTAGCTAATTTGGACCTTAGGTATTCTGCATAGAAGGATACACTCCATGGTCCACCTGCGGTGGGCTGCATCTCGTGTATCCTTCCGCTCGACCGGTACACTCGTGCCGTGCAGAGTTTACGACCAGGCACTTACACTCGTGTAGTTTTCTTATTGTCCATTTCTTTTATAGCTGGTTGTCTTGCACAACCAGTTGTATTAAGCCTCACGGTCTTATGTGGGTCCTGTATACCTGGACCTGCCCAGGTCTTGGTTTTATACTGACAGACCACCACAAATAGTCTGGAACAACCTGTTATAGTAATCCTGCTCTCTATGTTTGGGTCGTCCATGCCTAGACGTTCCCAGATTCAGTAATTGTATATACATGTACATGCACGCATACGCGCTATTTGACTAGGCCCAGGACCTGGTGCAACTTTGCCTGTTCCATGGCCTTTCCATTGGCCCGCCTAAGAGCACAGCAGTCCCTTTTGTAAGCCTGTGGTTATCCCTTTCTGTTATGGCATGCTAGATGTGGAGAAAATGAGTTGGAAGTGTAACAGAGATATGTTCCCAGGTGCCCTGGCCCCACTGGCCACGGCAGGGGGGGGGAGGGAGGGGAGATCCCGCATATGTGAGCTACTTCCTCATGGCTGGTTTAAAAGAAGTCTCTATGAGGAGCTGGCCAATGCGCATGGCTTTACGTCATGTACCATGAAAGCATGATGCTGAAACAATATATTTCCAGTAAAAATAAAACATGAAAAGTATAATAGTCCATGTGGCATCATTAGGTCTAAGCAGTGTATACTGGTACATAATAGTTCACATTTTGTGAGGGTTATGTAAACAAAATTATACGATTAAAACATAAAAACCATCAATCGTCATACAAGTGAAATTATGTGACAATGAATAGTCTGACAAGGATATTTATATATATTTTTACAGATCAAGTATGGCGTCTTGATGATGTATATCCGAGCAGGCGGCGTAGCATTGTGTGTTCTGGCTCTGTTATTCCACTTGTTCTTCATTGTGGCTCAAGTGCTAACAAATATCTGGCTCAGTGAATGGAGTAATGACGTACCTGTTAATGGTTCATGGCCACGAGATCGCACAGACATGAGACTTGGTGTATATGGTGCTTTGGGAGTTGCACAAGGTTAGCAATCGTAAATGGTACCTGTATTATCCAGTTTTCCCAGTTCCAGTTCAACCTGAACGATACGTGAAAGTCCAATAACTGCAATATCAGTTACTGGAAAATATATACAGTTACAACGAAAACAATTTCAGTGATTTTAAATTATAACTCACAAAGTGGATTTTGAGGCAAATTTTAACATTCGTTATTTTGGATTGACCCAGTGTTCTTAGGAATCGTCGTAGAAAGTTGTGTCATCCAGCGAAAGAAAAACTCTTAACAGGATAAAACAATTAGGCCAAATGCCTGGTTTAACGCCTGCATTTTCATAAATCTAGAGCAAATTCCAATTTTAGGTGCAGTATACATATATATATATATATATATATATATATATATATATATATATATATATATATATATATATATATATATATATATACATATACTTTAGCAAATATTAATATTACAATTTAAAATGTGTCTACTGTTTTCTGCTTACGAATCATTCACAAGTTTATGCACAAGAAATCGACTCTAATTTGTTTATTTCTCTAACCAAACAATAAATTCAAACCTCACATTTGGTTGTTGTTGACATTGTTAAATCAGAGGAACATCAATTTTATTGTTATGGAGTCGGGCATAAACTGTAATGGCCTTTGCCTTCAGGTGTTTTCGTGTTGGTGGAAGCTTTTGCGGTGGCTGTTGGGTGTGTTATGGCATCCAGGGTGTTGCATGCCATCATTCTAGACCGCATTCTTAAAGCGCCCATGTCTTATTTCGACACCACCCCTCTTGGGCGAATCGTCAACCGCTTCTCGAAGGACATGGATGTGATAGATTTCAACATGCCAATGTATATCAGAGGATGGCTTTTTGCTGTGGCACCCCTGCTTTCCACACTGGTGGTCATTTCCTACACGACGCCATACTTTCTTATTGTCGCTGTACCTATTGGGATTATTTATTATTTAATTCAGGTAGGACGTAAGCACATACGGAAATATTCAGATGTCAGGATAACGTACTGCATAGTACAGAATGCGAGGGGGTATCAGAAAGTTTTTGGCCTGACCCACTCAGGGAAGCGTGACAAACACGAGAGTTTGCCATCAGTTAAATATTCTCAGATGATCAGATGCGGAGATTCTGTGTATAGATTACGTCCATGTGATTTTAATTTTGATTTTCCGAAACAACTCCATGCACTGTCCAGAAGCAACGCCTCCCTTTCATTGAAGAGCATAGTTCTAAGGCTTTTGAACTTACAAGTTACGTTATGGTACCATTATATTTGTCTATTCTGTCGTTGACCCTGTATAACGAAGTTGAGCAATTGCCACTTTTTTACGTGTTGCGCCAATGTCTTCAATGCTTTGAGAATTTTGAGTTGTCTCGATTAAAAACAAATTTTTTAAATTGTATATAATAATAGAGTATTTACACTTGTTGACCCAAAATTTTCGAAGGCATAATTAGTAATTATTCAATATATTTCTATACCTGATTCGTGTTGAGGGTTTTTACAGGTAAAAAGGTGAAATGTTGAAGATTTTAATACTCTAGTATAAAAACGAAAAATGTATCTGTTTCCCAAAATAATTTAGGTTCATTACTACAATGTATGTGATCATCAAAGAAGGACACCCTTTTTCCAGATTTGATTATTTGATACAAAGATATACGTGTATGCTCGATCAAATTGAAAGAGAAACCTTGGATGAATGTTTTCTGCAAAGAAAGGAAGCCATTCCTTCTGGCCAACACAAGGAGTTGTTTCTGAAAATGTGAGTTAACATCATACGGGTTGTAACCCATACACTGACTATTATGCATCTGATCATCTCAGGAGCATATTTAAGTGATGGCAAACTTTTCTGTTTGTCACACTTGCCTAAGTGGGTCATGTCCAAAGCTTTCTGGTTCCCCTCGTATGAGATGATACTACATACACCAGCGATACAAATACTTAAAATGTACCCTCGCAAAAAATGCTTTGCTGCCAATTGTTTCTGCAGACTGTTGGCTCAACGGGAAATTGATAACCAACATATGGCATATTGCAGAGTATGTGTGTGGTCATTCTTTCATGTTTCTAGTTAATTCCCAATGCCACAATATAGAATCTCTCTGCTAAGACTACTCCAGTGATAGGAATTAACAGGATATAATAGGGGCATGGTCGTAACATGTAATCCTTCATAGACTACAAAGTCAGGAAACGGGGTGGTTGTATCAAGGATGCAGCGCAGTCTGCTTGCAGTGAGGTCGCATTTAGGACATTTCCTTGATTGATACCAAAGTGTTTCAATATTCCAAGTGTCAACATGGGCAGCATGTGCCAAGAGCAGTGATTATTATTACTTTTTTTTTTTAGAAATTGTACATCGTTTCAGCCAGACAATTCAAGCGGATTGATTCCATACGACGATCCCCTCTGTACACTCATTTTGATGAATCAGTGGTTGGAGCGACCTCTATCCGTGCATACAGACAACAGCAACGGTTTATTGCTCATTCGGATGAGCTCATTGATAACAGCCAGAGAGCTTGGTATCCTGTCATAGTGGCATGGAGGTACAGATTAATTTAATTGATCGTGTACAAATAAAATAATGATGTCATGCAATTGTCGATTACATACACTGTCAGCCTGACAAGTCACAAACAAACATTATCATACATCATAGTACAGAGTACATCAATTTAATGGGACATTTCAATCAGATACATATTATGGTATTGAAGTATGTCCACTGCCTGAGTACATGTCACATAACTACTCCCAATACTTTGCATTTTTTTTTGGTCACTCTTCCTGTTACAATTGACTAAAAAAACAAAAAAAATACGGGAAATGAGTGAACAAATTGCCACTATTCTGGTGTTTACATTTTTACAATGGAACTGCAAATCAATATACTATTTTTGTTACAGATCTTAATGTCAGAAATATACCCTGACTTAGCATATCATATTTTTACTCTTATGCCTAGTGCTAGTCCCAGGCCATAGTTACTGTTTCTGTCCGCAATCAGTTGCAGATAACTTTCCTCAGTGTAGCAAGTCATTTGCTACTGGTTAACGTGAGCAACAAACAAAATGGCCGAAACATGACAGAAAAAGGCGCTCCGGTCCCGAGACTCTTCAAATGAGCAATTCCTTTCAAATATGGATATGCTCGAAACAGAATCTGATATTGGAGTGCAGCAGCGGACAACAAGTCCCAAAAATGTCTACATCTGCCAGCGAGTGCTAGATTCTCTATCCCATTATGTTTCTTGATGCAATACATACATAACATTACAGGTGGCTGGGTGTTCTGCTTGAAAGTCTGGGTGCCGTTGTCGTGTTCTTTGCCTCTTTATTTGCGGTAATTCAAAGGGATTCCATCAATGGTGCTCTGGTAGGACTGTCGGTGTCCTATGCCTTGCAGGTAAAAGAACAAACACAACTTTTATTTTGTCATTTTGAAGCATAAGAAAACAAGGTCTCTAAAACCGATTATCTAAAACAGCAAGTGAAACATTAATTTGATCGTTTTGAAGTATAGGTAAACATGAGAAATTATCCTGATTCTCAAAAACAACAAATGAAACTTTTATTCTATCGTTGTGAACCATAAATAAACACAACTATTTAATACTTATCTTCAAAAACGAGTGTCTAGCTTTGTCTTTTCTGATGTGTACTTAAAATCCGTGCCAGATTTACCATAAAGCAAGAGCTTGTGTACCAATGGTGTCTTCATAAGGATAGTTTTTAGCTCAGCTGACTTGTCAGTCAGCTGAGCTTATAGGATGGTCCTTCCTATGTCGTCTGTCATCCGTCTGTCCATCCACAATTCTCATTTACGACTTCTCCAAAACCGTCAGCCAGATTTACTTCAAAATCGGTGGGAATGTACCTTTTGTGGGTCTCTACAACATTTGTTCAAATAGTCGTGCTCCGATGCTTTTTGTATTTTTTCTTAATCTTTTTGTTCTTTTGGGGGCAAATCTTAAAAAAACTTCTTCTCTGAAACCGCTCACCCAACTGCTTTGATATCAGATAGGAACACTCCTAGGGACCCCTAGTTCTTAATTTGTTCACCAAGTGGCGCTGCAATTTTTTCTATTTTTATGATTTTTTTGTGTTTTTTTGCTATTTTCGACTTCTTGTCTAGAACCGTCACTCACATAAAGCTGAAACTTTGTGGATATGTTCCTTGTGAAAGGGTCAAACAAAGTTCTTCGCTAGGTGTCACTGCTATGGATTCCTGATTTGAAACGAATTTTTCAATTCAGGTACTTATCGGTAAATGCACCTTTCCCATTGATTACTATGCAAGTCAATGGGCATTCTAATGGTAATTCACATTTCTGACTTCTTCTCCTCTCCGAACCATCCTCCAGATTGACTCCAAACTTGGTGGCAATGTACCTTCGGTGGGTCTCCACCAGTTTTATTCAAATAGTCAAGCTCCATTTATTTTTGGATTTTTTATGATTTTTTTAATGTTTTTTTGGGGAAAATATTAAAAAATCTTCTTCAAAAGCGCTCACCAAATTGCTTTGACACCACACAGGGACACTCCTAGGGACTCTTGGTTCTTAATTTGTTTGCCAGATGACACTGCAAGTTTTTTTATTATTTTTTTCTGTGTGTTTTCACTATTTTTGCCTTCTTTTCCAGAACCGTCACTTTTTAAGCTGAAATGGTCAAACAAAGCTGTTTACTAGGTGGCACTGCTGTGGATTCCGGATTTTTAACAATTTTGGATAAATGCACCTTTCCTGTTGATTACTATGCAAGTCAATAGGCATTCTAATGCTAATTCACATTTTGTACTTCTTGGAAGAAACTCTAAGTCAGTTTGACTTCAAACTTGGTGGCAATGTACCTTTGGTAAATTTCTACCAACTTTGTTTGAATGGTCATACTCCAGTGAGTTTTTTCGATTTTTTTTTCGGTGAAATCTTTAAAAAAGTTTTAACAGGAAAGTAACACATGGGAATTTCTTTTATTAGTTACAACTTAAATATTTTTTGCCAGATTTGTGTCAAACTTGGTAGGGATGTACCTTTGATAAGTGTCTACGCATTTTGTGCAAGTGGTCATGCTGTAGTAATTTTTGGACCTTGACCTCATCCCCAAGTCACAGAACAACTGACGTGAAATTTACTGTTCACTTGATAACTTGAGATCCATTTTTAGTCAGGACCTTGATGCTACACACATAAATGTTTCTCAATGTAAATGATGCTTAGACAGTACATGAGTGACATTGACCTCATTTCTTGGATCACAGTGCAACATACATCAATTTAAGTCTTCCCAATAACTTGAACTGGGACCTTGATGTTGCACATGTATGTGTTCTTCCATAAAGGTGACACTTACTCAGTACATGAGTGACCTTGATCCTGTCCCAAGTTCACAGAACGACAAGTGTGATGAATCTGTAGGTCAGCTGAGCATAGGCTGTTCACACTGCCCTCTTGGTTTCTTTTGGTTGGGTTCATGGGTATCGTATTGGAGACCACAGTGTTCATAAATTAATTGCGTTATGCCTGTAATGCTTGAAGTGAAGATGAACTATAGAACTATATTAGTGTCAATACAATTACAAACGAGAAAACAAACATCTGAGGATTGTGAACTTCTTTTGTTTTTGTGACTCAAGGAAGTATAATGCGGCTTTCGGATTGTCAGAAAATGCTATTCTAGCGTAGAGTCGATCAATTTCAGATGTGACAATTCGGTTTTAACATTTGTCTGGCAGTAACAACAGTTTTGTTGATGCGTACGTCAAATGATGGGCTATCAGAGTAAATTCGCGTTTATGTAAAAAACTGCGGATACTCTCGGACCCGTATTCGCTATCGGGGCAACCTTCTTTGCTAAGCTTTATCTTTGACAAAGCGGGGGTCGTGCCTCGTATGCCCTGGGCTGCTGCTTTATTCATAGCCTGGGGGCGACCTCAGTGTCTGACACAAAATCCCCTTTCTGGGGCCTACAACTGGTAACTGTATGGCTTTGTATTTACATTTTTAGGTAATGATCACTCTGGAAAAGTCCCATTATGTATAGTACATTACATTCATTCGACAAATAAACCTTCCCTAAACACTTATCACACATATATTTTGGATACTACCTCTTCAAAATATCCAATCGGGACTAACCCAACTTGGTTGGCATTTTGAAAATCGTGGATTGTGCACTGAATTGTTTGTAAATGAGCATTGAGACGATCTGGGGGGGGGGTACTATATGAAACCAAAAGTATACATATTGCAAGTATTTCAGAGCATCAATAATCATATGATATATGCTGTAGCCGTGGTTCACTTTGATATTCATATTAATTGTATTTTTGCGCAATTGGCCCGCAATAAATGCATTGGGCAATATTCAGAACGGCCCTTACCACATGGCGGCTCAAGGTGTCATGCCGCATTTGGATTTGTTACTAACGCTAATAACTGCCTTAGACACAACGGAGCACTGAGATTAAACTTAAGATAGTAAGTCATGTTTTAAATGTACTTTAAGGAACGTTTGTCCTGGTAACTCGAGAACAGATCCCTGGAACCTAGCGAAATATTACGATAACGATTACATAAACAACTGTGGCTATGTAGCTAGGCTGTTTCTGCTGCCCAAGTTAGCCCTCCAGACAAGTTGAAATAAAGTGGTGTGTTTTGGTGGACTTTACTGCAAAATAACGGCACACGGTAGCCAAGTTCTCGATAAAATCTCTCAGCCAGGGGCAATCAATTTTTAATTAAAGGGAAAGGTGGCTTGAAAGTATCTTTTTTTTGTTCCATTAATTTGAAGATTGGACATTTTAGTGGGGTCTGTCAGGATACCGGAACACACAAATATTTTTGCTGGGCCTCAGGTAACTTGGACATTTGTTGACACATGTTTGAAATGGATGTTCTTTCCCTTTTTACACATTACCTCCTTTGACGTCAGTTTACTTTGTTACCTGATTTTTATTAGGGAAAAGGGGATTGAAAGTACTTTTTTTGTTCCAGTACTTTTAGGGTTGGGCCTTTATAGTAGGGTCTGTCAGGCTACTGGAACCACACCTAAATTTTTGTTAGGTAAATTGGACATTTGTTGAAACATGTTTTTAAATGGATGTTCTTTTTCCTTTTACACATTACCTCCTATGACGTCAGTTTAATTTGTCACCTGGGCACAGCCGGAGGCACTTGTAACATGAACTTGTGAGATATAAATACATACATACATCATAAACTAATAAATGTCTGTAGAGATAAGTTTTATAACTGCATGTTTATTGTTTCATATTTTCATCACAGGTGACAAAGTATATGAATACATTAATTCGATCTGCAACAGAGTTGGAAACATATGTCGTTTCTGTCGAAAGAATTAAAGAATATACAGAGGTTGCCACAGAGGTAAGATTAAACTGAACATTTGCTCTTGTTTACTGTTGTATAGAGTAATCATAATGATTGAAGAAAGTTTTTGCCACTAATGCAGGTCCGATATCAAAGTTTATTCAGCCACACATATCCAATGTTTTGTAAATCATCCGACACAATTTAGAAACATTCAACGTCAGTATGAGAATGTCATAAAAGTATCCACTAAATGAAATAGTAGAGTCGTGTCTATTCCAACAATACCCAGCCTAAATATTATTCGCGATCAAAAATTGATGAAAACAAAATTCCACTTCAACATTTAATTAACAGTAATACATAAACAGATCTGTTTCTGTTAAATAACATGATTTTCTTTTTGGATTTTTGTCGTCTTTGTAAAGCTGGAAAAGACACTTTAATTTTTGAAGTCGGTATTGATATAGGTCCAAGTTTCAATCAGGTTTCCGATTCACAAAAAGGCCACATAGGCCTACCTTCCAATATGTGATGTAGATGTTTGATAATGCTTAGTGCGCCCCCCCCCCCCAGGAAATTTAACCCTTAACCTGTTGCAGTAGTCAACCTTTCGTCAGAAAATGTCAATTGCTCTTACATTTGACCCAGGTTCAAATCTTGACAACTTGGTGATATTACAAGAAACATTCAAGTTGATATGTCACTGAGGAGATTTGCTCATGTTTTTGTATTTTACAAGTTCGTCTTGAGGTTCGAAATTCATAAAATGCACGTTGCAAACACCAAGACCAATATTGGTACTCAAGTCCATCTGTTTTTAGTAAAATGTGAAATTTTTAGTAATTTCGGTATTAGTAAGTATACTTATCTGTCGACCACCAGAGAAGCCCCATCGAGCACCCTGCTTCCTTCACACATGTGATGTCAAATGACTATTCATCAAGGAGACTGGATCACCTTTGAGTGGTCAGGTGACCATTGGATTCCATTATGTTCCACAGCCTGGATCTTGCTTTTTCTGGACCCTTAAGCAAGTGGCAACAGAAAACAAGTTTTTTATGTCCAGTACTTTAGGTTCACCCTGTCGGGGGTCCTCTAAACACTCAAAGGGCCACTTCTTCACCATGACTAAGACCAACGTAAGGTCCCACCTTGGTAGGACCTGTCTGTCCACCCATCTGTCAGCGTAGAAGGTTGAGTGCCGACAGATAAGGATTGATCCCAATGCAAATGTCCAAGATGTTCACCAGGATTGAGGAGATGGCTGAACAGACCCCCTCCATGGTTCTCCGGCTGTTACCACAAACTTCCTGCTTGTATAACAAGAAGTTGGCAATGTCCCCAATGTGTGGAGACCATTGACGTATTTTCTGAGTGGCACACCAATTTGAAAACACCTTCCAAGGACCTGAGTAAACCATTTGAGAAGAAAGAGTGCACCCCCCCCCCCCGGCCATTCTCTCTATGACTGATCCTGAGAAACCTCTGTTGTGGATGTGATATGCGGCCACTGTCAAGTGTGGACGTTGAGCACTTGAGGGTTCCTGTGGAACACACTTGTCCATGGTTGCACCAGAAGTTTTGGCCATGCCAGTAAACAAAGTGGGGGCTCAACACTGTATTCCAACCTGTTCTGTTCACCAGCGGGCAACCAGTATCAAATTACAGTTGTGCAACCAAACCTTCCGCAGAACCTGTGGGAGGATCTGTGGAGGTGGAAAGGGGTATGCCCAAAGGTTGCTGCAGTCCATGCCAACAGTGTCTACCACACCGCTAGGGCTTGGAGATCAGGGACAGATGATACATAAACTGGAAGATTTGTATTTGTAATTGTCACAAAGGGTCCATGTACCCCACCTAGCCTACATGGCCTGAGCAAAACATGGGTGCAGCAACCACTCCTTCCCTAGGTGCGTACCTCTTCTTGAGAGTTGGTCAGCCAGGATAATCTGTATTCCTTGTAGCGACCTCGCATATGTATAAACTTGTTTGGAGCACCATTGTATGTTGCATGGCCAGCTGCATCAGCTTCTGGGACCACAGTCAGCCTTGCTGGTTGAGGTGGGAGGTTGTTCTCTTGTTGTTGCACTTTGCAAGGATGTGTTGGTGCCCCACTACATCCTGGAAGTCCAGGCATGCTAGCCGTATTGACTCCAGTTCCAACCAGTTTATGTGATGGGATGAGGACTGCATGGGCCCCTTGTCCAACACCATTTGGCCCTCCACATGTGCTCCCCACCCAGACCAAGAAAAATTTGCATACCTGGTGAGTTGCTCCGGAAAGGTCGACAACATATGTCCCAACATGATATTCTCCCAAATGGTGCACCAAAAGAAGTGCCCACAAGAGCCGGCACCAGGGTTTGTTAGCCTGATCCCTGGACCATATGTCCCACACAGCGTGCTGCAAGGGATGATGGTGAAGGTGACCTAGGGGGGCCCTGGGAGTCCATTGAGGACACGGTGCCCAGCAGGGCTTGCCACTGCCAAGCTAAGTAAACCTTGCAAGTCAGGAATGCCTTGAGCATCAGTTGAAGTCTCTCCCACCTGTCTTTCAAAGGGTGACAGATGAAGGTGACCAGGTTGATCTGGAGGTCGAGAAAGACACAAAAATCTACTCTTGCTTCAGGGTAGACTTTGAGAGATTCACAATCAGGCCTAAGTGTTTGCAAAGCTCCAGAATGGTCTGTGTGTGACGCTGAGAATCCAGGCACTATAGCACCCAGATCAGCCATTTATCCAGGTACACATGCATGCATACAGTGTTCTGGTGAAGGTGAGTGACAACTGCCTGCTCAAACCAGGTGAACACCAGAGGTGTTGAAGCAAGGCTAAACAGAAGTGCCCTGAACTGATATACCTGGCCTGAAAATATGAACCCTAGATACTCTCATGAAATCTCCACAATTGTCACATGGAAAAATGCATCCTTAAAATCCAAAGACATTGCCCATTCCTGGGGCCACAGACTGAGGGTTCTCCATCATGAAGGGTGGCCCTCACAGTATGTGTTCAGCATCAACAGTTCTATGACTAGCCTCAGCCTTCATCCTGCTTGGGAACAAGGAAGAGTAGGTTGTAGACCCCAGATGAAATAGGATCCCCCCCCCCCCCCCGGCTCAATGGCATTCTTGCTCTGTTGTTTCTCCACTGCCTCCAGGAATGCTGATGCTTTGGGTTCCTGTGTGGGAGGTGCAAACTACTTGGGTTTGTGGCACAACAGAGGCCTGTCTTCGCCAAAGGGCACCAAATAGCTGTGTCTCAAGGCTTTGAAGACAAACTAATCTGTAATGAACTCCCAATGAGAACAAAAGGTGAAAAGGCAACTGCTGAGGGTGCGGAGGACAGCCCTGAGATGGGGGGGGGGGGTGTCCAGAAAGCAAGACTGAGGAGACCTGAATCTTGCCTGACTTCTTAGCTTCGGCTAACAGCTTGCCCTTCTCAGATCACTTCCTGTTCTCCGTGGGAACTGAAAATGGGAAAGGGGTGGCCCAAGTTGGAGGACAAATGGGCATGGTCTGTGAGCGATGCTTTGGGGTGGCGGTGGCCAAGGAGGAAAGTGACCAAAGAGTGTCTGTTAATGCCTTGGTCAAGATTTGCTGTGCTGAGTTGGTCCCAAGTTCCTGTGTCCAGTGAACAACTTTTGCCATCTCTCCTCCAAACAAGGTGCTGGGGAATAGGGGCCCCGTATTGCTCTGCAGAAAATCAGGTCAGGCAACCGCTGACCCTGGAGGTAGGTGTCCCTGCATAACAAATGCAGGTTTGCCTCAAGCATACGGGTCACTGTCCTAACCTGGTGGTCAATCGCCTATGACAACAGACTTGCAAGCACTTATGCCTGGTCATGCCAGTCCCACACTGCCTCTGTGACCGGGACAGAGCGCTGGAGTTCATCCAGGAGAGACCTCAAGGCTGCCAAAGAGATGTCAAAAAATGATGTCAAAAGGACAGAGCCCCTGGCATCTTCTTTCAGTCTCTTGTAGCCCTTGGAGGTAGACTTTGGCTACCGAACATCAAATTTCTCCATATCGAAATCCACCAGGAGAAGATGGGAGGAAAATATCTGCTCAGGCACACAGTACCACTTCCCCTGAACATCTAGCCAGTCGTCTCAGTCTCCACTGGAACCTGAATGCATCCTATCTTGGCCATCAGCTGCTTGTAGAACACTAATGGCGAGAAAGGTTTGGCAGTCCTATGATGCATATTCTACAGGGACAAGCCACATGCAGACTACTGCCTTGTCACGCACCAGGTTCTAAATAAGGGCTACGAGGTGATCAAAGTACTGGGGCAGAGTGGTATCCATGGGGTTGGAAGCAGGTTCTGCCCACCCCACAGAAGCCATGGAGCTCAACCACACTGAGCAATGATGGCATGAGGGTCAGCTGGAAACCAGCAGCCTCGACCTGCAGATGGACGAAAACCAAAAACAGGAGGTTGCATTCCTCATCAGGGCTGATGTATGAACACACGGCAGCTGAAAGAGGGGTACAGATGTCCAAAGACTCACCAAACAAGTTTGTCCCAAGGCCGCTAGTGACAAAAGCAGGTCTCCCCTCACCACACCATGTGATGGAGTAGTAGAGTCTTCCATGGAAGTCTTTGCCATCCTGTCATGGCCTGCTTCTGCTTTTCCCAGGTGGAAGAGTGAGTGGGATGTCTGGAGGACTTGGTGTGGGAGCCACAACTGCAGCCTACTCAGAAGTCTGCTCAACAGAGGGCACCTGCTGCAATTGCAAAAACCCCTGAGTTTCCAGGAGGCTTAGTGCCCCATCACAGCTGCCAACAATGCAGAGATCTGCTGGCCGGAGGAAGCCTGCTGAAGCTGTGAGAGCTCCTGTGCCTGAGGGATGAATTAGGGTTGACTACACTCTGAGGCACCAAGCTGCTCATCCATTATGGCCTGGTCAGATGTGGCAAAAGTGCCAGCAGGGGTGGATGAAGATAAAGTCTCCTCCCGCAATCACTGCTCTTCAAGGATCCTCTTGCATCTCAAAAGAGAGCGGCAGGGTGCCTGGCTCAAACTCCGCTAGTGGGTCAGTCTCATGCGACCAGGAGGAGCAGCCTGTGGAGGTGATACAAGGACTGGAGGCACCAGAGATGCCACTTGGGTCCTTTAGGGGGCCGCCACCACAGGATCCGAAGGCTCACTACAGGTTGATGATGCTACATAGACTTGGGTACCCTCTTCTGTGAGGCAATGGTGGTCGAGAGGTGAAGTTGCTTAACTAATACCATAGTGCTGGCCATTCTTGCAGAAACTGCAGAAACTGCAGATGCTGCTTGTGCCTGCTCAGGTTCTCAGTAGGCTTTTGAAATAGACTTATGGTAGTAGAAGTCTTGATTTTTAAGGTAACAGTGGTAAGCTGGTCCCAGATATTTGCCTCAGTGTTTGTAGAGATTAGGTTCCATACGTGTTGCTTCTGTTAGCTGAAATACTTATGTTCATTATATATTGTGCAGTGTACTTGGAAGAAGTATGCATGTCAAAGTATGTATTAAGATAGGATGGGATAATTCAATGGAAATTTTTTAGACCTCAGTCACAATGTGCTTTAATCAAGATAGATAAAGCATGGTACAGTTTACCTTTCAGAGCAGATTATAATACATGTAGTAGAATAATTGTCACAGAACACAAAAATAAGGCCCTCCCTCCATTTTTTAGTTTAGTTATGGTGTAAAGCATAATAGAATATAGCACAAGGGATAAGACAATAAAGCATAATAGAATATAAGAAAGGATAAAAGAGTAAACATGACACATCACAGAAAATACACCAAGTGAAATGGAATGAGGCATAAATCATACTAGAATATAACATAAAGATCTAATGTATGATGGAGTTACGCTCAGAGCATTATGAAATTTTAGCGTTACTGTCAGTCTGCCGGCGGCATGGATTCGTACTTGTTCCGTCCAGTTTGTACTGGTTCTGTCTTTTGGTTAAAAAGTGCACCGTCTGTTGATTTTGTAGGCAGACTGGATAATTGAAGATAGTCGACCATCCAAAGATTGGCCTGTTCAAGGCCAGGTTGAATTTGTCGATTATAGTACACGCTATCGACCTGGTCTTGATTTGGTACTGAGAGGCATCAACTGCTCCATTGAACCACAGCAAAAGGTATAATATTCACGTTTGTCAGCTTACACCTCAACTGATTTTGTATAATCAGTCTAGCACATCTACACCACTGTTTTGATAAAGATTAACATTTTACTTGGGTCGATTAAAAGGAGGTACCTATCCACATCTTCATGTGTATTGTCCCACATGACGCCTATTGAGACCATATTGTCTGGATAGAGTAACACAGCATCTAAATTTGACATTGGTGTTATGGACGACCAGGTGTACATGTGAAGGCTTCTGTAGGCACACTCGCATAACTATTTTGATAAGTACATATTTGACAAGAATATGATGACCTTGCTTATATGCAGAAAAATTTGAGCTTTTGCAATATCGAACTCACAGTCAACTGATGTTGGGTGTTTGTGTGTGTATAGGTTGGCATAGTTGGCCGAACAGGAGCTGGAAAATCGTCATTGACTCTATCTTTGTTCCGGATTATTGAGGCAACGGATGGTAAAATACTAGTTGATGGACAAGATATCAGCAAGTTTGGCCTGCATGACCTCAGGTCTCGACTCACGATCATCCCACAGGTGATTTTTTTGTATTCTTTTAAGTGTATCCAGTGTGCCTAATACTGCGACCGGGTAATCTGTTACACCAGTCTGATATACCACCTCCACGTGCCTCATGCTGTTCCACGTAATCCTTAACGTCGGCGTCATGTTCCATCCCTATATGCCTAATACTGCTCCAGGTAATCAATAGCATCAGTCCCATGTACCGCCTCCGTGTGCCTCGTGCTGCTGCACGTAATCTGTAAGGTTGGTCTCATGTACCATGCTCGTGTACCTAATGGTGCCCCAGGTGTCAGTCTCATGTTCCATCTACACGTGCCTTATAACGTAGCAGGGATTAATCGGTAACATCTGTCTAATGTACCATCTCCATGTGCCTAATACTGCTCAAAGTAATCCATAACATCAGCCCAAGGTACCGTCTCCATCAGAATTTAGGATTTAATTCGATCAGGGGCGCATAGTGATCTGTGGTTTATGCTAGACGTCCCAGATTTTGCCAAAATCCTACTAACTCTGGGTCGTTCTTTCCTCACAAGCTAATTTAAGTCGATAGAATAGTTTGCTTATAAGTGTTGTAATTTTGCGATATTGTATAAGAAAGGTGACGTTGGTGGCCCTGCAGTCATAATAAAAAAAAGCAACACAACCATAAAAATGCAAAGAAGCCAACACAGTAAAATAAAGATAAGCTTTAGTATGCCCGTCTTTTCTCTCGCAAAAATAATGCCACTTCTTTTAAATTTGATTTTCAGGATCCTGTGCTTTTTTCGGGTACCCTGCGTATGAATCTAGACCCATTTGAAAAATACAACGACGCTGCCATCTGGCGTGCCTTGGAGCATGCACATTTGAAGACTTTTGTTTCAGGATTAAAGGAAGGCTTAGAGTACGAATGTGGAGAAGGCGGGGAAGCATTGAGGTACAACTGGCTCAAATGCTGTGATAAAGAAAATTCTGTTCTTTATGCAGAACATTCTGCTGATTCACACTTATCATTAGTATCACTTTAATGTGTAGCATCGCTTAATATTTTCCTTTGGGTAGGCCTTAGTATTACAAAAATAGGCAAAACTTGACGTTTATCATGTGTTGATTACAGGCCTATCCATATGAGGGGAAAAAATATTATTGCCATGTAACTCTAATTTCTCAAAACGTTAGTACTCATTAATGGCGGTCACTCTTGAATGCAAAGTCGCAAAGGTGGCACTATATATATGTAACTTTCCATACATGTTAAGTTTTAAAAGTTGGTTGCAAAACTCTATCGTTAATTCTAGCTATTGAGCCTAAGGGAACATTTGTCATCCTGCATTTTTATCTTTCTCTGACACCCGCCTTCCCCCCGTCTGTCTCTTCATTAACCCACCCATTTATGAACTGCAATACATATTATAACTGAAAAAGCACAAATAAATCTCCAGCTATAGAACTTATCAGATGCAAACGTTCGATAATGTAAAAATTTTGAAGGACTTAAATGTGTGTGACCTTGACCAACCTTTAAAGGTTCCAGGTGTCAATGTACTAAGGTCGAATGTACCAAAAGAACTACTAAAGCTTCTGTCATGAAGTGACATTCACCTTGGAATTCAGTATATGTTGCAAATACAAGCATTAACCATTTTTTGTAGTGTTGGTCAGAGACAGCTGGTATGTCTGGCACGTGCATTGTTACGTAAGACAAAAATTCTGATCCTGGATGAAGCTACTGCTGCAGTTGATATGGAAACGGATGACCTCATCCAAGCAACCATCCGTACCCAATTTTCTAAGTGCACAGTACTTACCATTGCTCACAGGCTCAACACAATTATGGATTATGACCTGTAAGTCATTTGTCTTTGGGACTCGATTCAAAACATATTTGGCCAAGACTATATTACAGTGGTCAATTTGTTTTACAATAGGTAGCATTGTATTTTAACCTAACCGGGGAAACGATTGCTGGTCCTAAGATATAAACGTATGTGGACAACTTAATACCATGAACATTGTGAGATATTGGTGTTCCGGTAGACGACAAGATGGTTTTAATCTCCGAAATTTTGTATGTAAAGGACGTTCTTCTTATGTTGAGGCGGAGTTTAAAAAGCTGGGTTTTTTTTTGTTCTATGAACATTGAATTTCTTATTACATTTCTAATTTTCAGGGTTCTAGTCCTAGACAATGGACAGACACGAGAGTACGGGTCTCCATCAGAACTTTTGAAGGACAAGAAAGGAATCTTCCATGGCATGGCAAAAGACGCTAACCTTTTATAAACTACGTACATTTAAAAAACCAGCGACGCATCTGAAGGGCGGAAGTGTAGCCCAGTGCTGGATGGCAAAGAAAAAAGTGTGTCCGAAGTCAACAATGTGGAAATGCAAGTAACGGGTGTCGTCTGCCCATATGATACCCATCAACGAAACACGATAATTCATGTGTCAGATGTACGTTTTTGTAAAAGACAAACAAAGAATGGACTTTTGGAGGTTTTCTATTAGACCATAAACAAAGGTTCCCCGGTGATCCTAAAACATGGATGAAATTCGCATATCGCAGCAATGGAAACTGGCATCATATGACAGAGATTTTATGTTTTAATTTGTTACAATTGTTCCGTGGCACTATATACTGTGTCCTTGTGTAAATCAGGTGTAGTAAATGGTCTGCTTAACTGGAGCGTGATAAAAAATAATGAAACAAATAAAATTAACAACAATCAGAAGGTTACGGAAGCAATTTAAATGGATAGGAAAAAACTGGAAATCACAGAAGTGATTATCAGCGCTCCGTGACAACCATGACATGCTCATTTTTCTTCTCACAACTGATATCTTCCTATTAAAAAAGCAAACGCGTCGTATGTTGATCTTGAACCACGGACACATTGCTATGGTGGGTAATGGTGTCAAGAAAGACCCCATATTTATTGCCTCTGTATCCGAAGAGTTCTGGTTTGAGGGTTCAATTTGCTGTAGGTCCCTGGACTGCAGCACTGTGTAGTGCGATGCAATGTGGGGCGGCTGAGGTCTTTCATTTTATTTGATTTCAACATCTGCTACAGTTTTGCTTTTCCTTGCATGGGGCAATGGCTACATCAGTCCCATTTTGCAAATCACACATAATATGTGAAGCGAATTATCGTCTTTTTATAATATATATAATACATATTGATTTATCCCAGTGCATGCTATTTTGCTATGAAATTAATGGATTAATGGTTCTGTATCACGTTCAGTGGGAAAAGTCTGTTGTCGCGACTATATACATATATGTACATCGTCGTATGTAAAGATTTTCGATAACGTCCTTATATATTGGAACTTGTGGAAGAGACGAGAAAGATAAGGCAACACAGGCAATGAATTTTAGATGACACTATTTTGTTTTATTACCCCACTAAACAATACATTTGTTATGAGTCCTCAGTCCGTGCGCTGTCTGAATATATTCCAGACAGCGTAAGGTTTTATCCGAAACTAATGCAGTATCCAAAGTCAGTAATGCCCAAATATGGTACGATACAGGCAAGCTTTCTGTGGGCCAAATATTACGTTACAAATGCCGATTTATAATCAAATACGTTGGTTTCATAAATTAACGTAGCATATTTGATTTAATATTTTTATAAAGAGATGACTTTTTGTATCGCCAAAAGGTTCAGACTGCATTTTGCAAGGACGTACATCGTAACATCTGAACAATGAAAACATTACTTAAGATCTAACCGTAACACTGTTGTGCTGTTGAGTTATAATTTCGTATGATTAATCCGAACAGTTGTCAAGACTAATTATAGATTAACTTTTCAAAGACGTCTGTTGAATGCTGTTGAGCTGCAGTCACTTATTGCAAAAAGCTGAAAAAGAACCACTAAAATTTTAGGTCACCCACCCCAAAGCTGCACCAATTTTGTAATGATAAATAGCACATTAAGATTATTGCGTGTTGTTATTGCTTCGCTCCTGTATGTTTAATTTGTCCACTTATGTTAGTTTTAGGCAAAAAGTCCCAACATAATGTGTGAAAAAAAAACCTGTCTGCCCATCTCTTGCATTCCCGATATATTGGAAAGGTTAGGAATTCATTTCCCCTGCTCGGAGTAGTCATACAGGCATTGTGAATGAAGGGTGGCAGTTTAATAAATAGTGACGTGCAATAATACAATACACATACACTTAAAGATTTTTTTCAAAGTTAAACATACAGTTAGACTTTATCCACAGTCAAATGTACCATAGACACGCACTGAATAAATACAGGTCTGTTGACAGGATTACATTTACAAACATATATTTTCGGTTTTCTATGTGCTGACCAAAATTACGAATAAAATAACACCAACGTGAATTAAAGGCTTAACTAGATACTAACGGTGCTATGACAGTCTGATGCGTGTGTGGTAATTTCAAGCACCTATGATAAAGTTCACAGAAGATGAGGTCAATGTATGTGTATTTGCATTGCCTTACCCATTTATGTGTAAATGTATGGTAATCAATAATATTGTACACACTTAGTAATCACAATACAAATTGAAAATCTGTTTAAAATCAGGAATGACAGACTCTCCTAGCAAACACCTTTGGTAGAAACTAACCTAACTAAAGGCAGATTTACGCAAAAGCTTTGGTGAATTAAAAAAAATTCGATAACACACAAAAATTAAGAAAGAAAAGTCAAAGGACCACCTTTTGAACAAATTAGAACCAGGAGTCCCTAGAAAGTGTCCTGTGAGATCGATGAAATTGGTTCAGGGGTTTTATACTGAGATTGTTCCGAAAAACGCACCACAAAAATAATTTACAAAGTAATGCTGTGTTGATTTTTTTAACAAGTTCCATCAGCAATGATTATTTATTGAAACTCGTAATGTTTAAAATCTTTTGAGAAGGGACCAACAACAAACTTGCAACTATTAATGACATTTTGAGTTGAGTGGATGTGTCCGAGAATCTTTCCACTTAACAAAGCTACGTACGAGATGTATGTTTCGGAATTATGCCAAACCAGTGCACTATTCTGCTGATGCCACCAATATGTCTTTCACACGCAACGATAACATTTGAGCGGTTTTATGATCAATGTCCATTAATCCATTACATCCCCTCCCTGGTGTTTGGTAGCCAAAATTAGGTCTTGCACACTGGTGCCTCAGTTTAATTATTCACTGGTATATACCAGGTGGCTATTTGCGGATATCCGCGAGTAGCCGCCCATCAAAACAGGTTAACCTTATTAAGCATGCACATGTGATAGTACTATCCTCATACGGGAGTAGCAGTGGGAAATACCCAAATCTGTTGATACATCTGTTGCCATATTGACAAAGAATTTATTCTGATCCTAACTGTAATCCCAAAATTAAAATCAATGTGGTACGGGCCCTAAACTACTTAATCCTTGGCTCAATGTTTGATCAAAACTTCGAGAATAAGCCAACATATGCACTTGGCTACAATATGAACTTCCAGATTTACAGGTTCATTTTATTAAATCAATCTTAACGTGGTTCAGTATTTAATCTTTTGATCAAGGATTAAAAGCTGGATTAAATCAAGATTGATCTTATGAAATGATGACTATAATTTCAAAGTTCATATTACAGTGAAGAACATAGATATAATTAATCCTGCAAGTTTAAATCAAACATGAGGGCAACGATTCAGTAGCTTAAGGCCCAAGGGCACATTGACTTTCCTTTTTGGGGGGTTCAATTCATGATCAGATTAAACACTTCGTAAAAAACGGCTCCTGGAGTTAAATTGGCATCTGCCTACACAATATTATGTTATACTGATGTGTATAGATTCTGCACAACTTATCAGTGATATTTGAATAATGATTCACACCTTTGCAGACGTATTGGTGTTTCTCTCTTTTTTATTTCAACGTTTCCCTATCTATGCCTGGAGAATGCACGTCTTTTCGTACATATTTGAAAGTTTCTCATGCTTGTCTTTTTCTTTTTTTACAATTTGTAACGTTTATGATAAGCAATGACCTCAACTAGAATACTAAGTTATACAGATATTTATATATTCTGCACAACTTTGATTAAACAAGAATATATTTACAATAGTGATCTGTTGCCGTGTTTGAAGCTGTTCAGGAAATATTATATTTAGCACTGTGTTGAATAAAGAATTTTTATGTCTTAGTCTTTGTTATGTCAGTTTTGGCAATTTCCATGGAAAAAATGACGCAAATACCAGTGAAGAAGCAAAGTTATCAGCCAAGTTTTTCTGATATGATCGTCTAATTTATCTAAGCCAAAAACGATATTATTTCTTTTCAAATAAAACCCTGGTATTGTAATAATTTAATGGTACACATGAATCAGATATCCCACAAGCCATCTTTTCATCTTAATAAAAAAGAAGGTTCACATACCAAATGTAGGCCCATTTACGGCCGAGACAAACTTCGGCCCAAACGAGAAGTCAGGTCTTCTCTTTCCTGACTACAATGTTCTTTGTCGAATTATGTTTGCTCCTATCAGGATTGCGTTTCTTTTTGCATATATCTTTACGTACATCCTGGCTGGAAATGTAAGAGAAGAATATAAATATGCCTTGCGACGCATTTAAAAGAATAAACATGTACCAGAGAAATTGATGAGAAAACGCTGCTGCCATGAACCCAAAAACCCAAGTAAATCCCATGAGGAAGGACAAGCGGACGTATATAAGGAAACTGTGTCTGCTTTGGCCCTTTATTGTGTCTGCTGTGGCCTGAATTGCGGCAGCTATGGCTTTTACGGTTAACAGATAGAAAACCATGCTTATGAGTACACAAATACCAATGGGCACGGCAAAGAATGCAATCAAAGCATACTTATTAGAAATGAAGCATACTCCTTCTCCGTATGAAGGTTTTAACAAAGTGGGTTGAATTCCAAAGTCCAACAGGACTGCAATTGTAACAACAATAAACGGAAGCCCAATAGACGTTGTGGAATACAAAAACACACTTGATTGTTTTTCATTTGTTTTGAAACTTTGGGATGGTCTAAAAAGTGTCCATGTTTGGACAGCTATCGTGGACATCCAAATAAAAGAAGAAAGGTAAGCCCAGTGTAGTATTATGCCTGCAGCGGCGCATGCCAAGGCAAAATACACCATGGGTGCGGCCAATAGGAATATGCTATTTGTTACTATAAGAGAAACTACAAGGCACATTTGCAGACGTCCTGGAAGGTTCATTTGTGGTCTTAGCTTGAGTTGAAGAACTAATCTTATTATAAGGCATATATCAGATGTACTGGTGCATATGATTGTTGTTAGACCCATGGCTTCCGTAAAACGAAATGTCCCGGGAACAACATAGTTTTCTCCTTTCCAGACACACACCAGCGTCACATTGTCTACAATAACATATTCGTTTGAGACAAAAGTGAGTCCAGTTTCTTTCACTGACAAGTAACCATTTGCATCAACCATCGTGTCTGATTGGTTATATTTAACCCTTGGGCAGTCCGTTCGATTTTGATCATAAATGTCCCATTTAACCAGTTCCACAGAACACCTTCTTAGAATACCGTCCACGAAGAACAAATGAGAAAATTGTCTACATGTATCACAAAAGTCACTTCCAATTTGTTCATTCTTGTCTTTGCTGATTTCGATGTTTTGTAGGTATTTCAAATAAATGATGTATGCCTCATTTATAGCCCACTTGCTAACCTTTAGACTGTGCCATCCCGTAGAACTGAGGTATCTGTTCAAAATAGTTGAAGTCATGTCTTCAAACTGAGGCAAAGATAATAGTGGCAGGGTTTTATTCATTCTCATCCAATCAGGTCTAAACCATAAGGCTATTCTATACGAAATTAGCAAAAATCGGGCTTTTCTTATACACTGTGAGTTTTGCATGATGAAGCCCCTTCGACAGCTCACTCCAATACACGACCCGAGAAGCCAACGTGTGTTGTTCTTACATACCTCCTTTCCCTTTTGACCTTCATAACCAACCTTTTTACCATGAGACAAACTGAAGTCCATGAGAAACGTTAGGGAGAATTTTTGTAATAATTTTTCCGTATTGTACTTGATTACACACTGCAGATCGTCGACACTGTTTCCATTGCAAATGCCACAATATAAGTTGCTGAATACCAGGCGCCGGCTGTTCTTTACGTACATGAAGGGCTTAGACTTGTGTGTGCTCGCGCATTTTGCACTGATTGAATCATTTTGAAATCTTTGCGAACAGCGAGAAATAACATCAACACAGTCATAAGGTAAAAGACGTAAATGAGACGATGAAGTGAATGTAGCGTTACATAATTCTGATACATTAGTGTTCAGTGCATTTTGAGGAAAGGTCATGTTCTTCACTCCATTGCAACATGCACACTGAGGGTTTACATAGTGAAACTTAGAGTCCAGGTCAGTCACCATATCATTATATTCTGTCCTATTGGGAAATAGATGACATGGTTTCTTACTGTTTCCGCAAGAGGCCAGCAGCAGGCGTTTGGTGGGACCGCCCGTGGGTACACATTTTGCTGTGCTATAGTTTGACAGACGTATTAGTTGTTGAGCTCTAAGGAACTCTCGTCGACAGGAGATCTTAAAGTCTGAGCAACAAGTTCCGTATACCATGCAGTGTTCATCGCAGGAACACACGTGTGTTATTTTGCCGCATCTATTCGCACATACTACAGTACATGCTTGAGCCTTGTTGTCCAAGTATATTGACGTCATAGACCCTGCTGTCGACATCATAGGCTTGGTAGTTTGCTTCATAGACGTTGTAGTTGAAGGCAAAGACGACGAGGTTGTCACGGTACGAGAAATATGTTGTACCATATCTCCGCGTGAAGCAAGTTTCTTGTTTGCAGATGAAACTCTGGTTTGTTCAAACGCATGGCAACACCAAAGGCATTCAAAGTACAGTATACTAGTTACTATCAAGGAACAAATCAACATAGATATGCCGCGGGACAGCATGATCGTCAAATGCACTTTTCGAGCTGAATCCAAAGATCTGCAAACAAATATAAAATTACTTTTATTGTATGACTATTTGATGATTCTTTCAGTTGCCACATGAACTGTATTCTAACTCGCTTCAAAACTTTGGGGGCATCTTTGTATCCATTCCTGATGCTTCACCTGAGTGCACACTCCTTGCTAATTGACGTGACAAAATAAGAGTCACATATTCACTTTTTATATCCTGTTCAAATCAAATTTCAATTGCTGCTTTGGAAATCTGTGTGTACCTCACACATACTATTACAATCAAAGGACTTCCTTTCATTTTCCCTATTGAATACCATCAGTTCTGTTTAATATTTTATATAACCAGCGACATGAATGATCATGTCAGTTGTTAAAGTAGGGAGCTGTATGAACAGCCCATACTTGGCTGACCTACATGTACATGCAGATATATTCAACACCCAAAACATGTCCTAGCCTAAGCTGAATTGGGTTTCAGCTGCGGCTTGAACTGTGCTAAGAAGAGCAGGCTTAAGCCTAGGTTTTTTCCGTGCCAACAAGAACTTAAGTCAAAAGGCTGAAAGCGAACTGTCCCGATTTAGAGTAAGGCTTCTAGATTCATGTTCCTTGTAAAAAGACCTTTCATTCAAGTACCAGCATGCCTGCAGTTACATAAAATATAATAGTCCATGTCAATAGCTTTCCTCGCCGTGCTTTGAGAGCCTTGCGCTCAAAGCGCGCCGCGGAAAGCTGTTGACTGAGATAAAAAAAATGTGGCAGTGAAAGAGTTAACTTTGATGTGATAGAATATGGATGTAAAAGAACCGGATACTTAACCAACTGACATCGTTTTACCAACATCCCGCTAATATATATTGCTTCCACGTTGTGGATCTTGTGTTTGGTTTTGGAGAAAATTACATAAACATATAATTATGTATACGAGTTTTCTGATATAACTGTGCTAACAAGTACTCTTGTCAATTAATACATAAATTTGAAAATTAAGCACAAGTCAGGAAATAATAGTAGCGCCACTAAAGGTGTGATAGAGATTGAGTCATACTAAATCCTGGCTAAGAATAAAGAGAATACAGCATATAGGTTGAGAGAAAACGTTGCAAAATACAAATTTAGAAAACATGTTGAATATTATAAAATACAAAAAAATCGTTTACAAAAAAGTCCTCGCACCACCTGTTACATAAAGATCGTCCAACGGTCAACAGACGTCTTCTACAGAAAATTGTTTACATTTGTTTTTGTTTCTCTAATAATTAACATAAAAATAATAGAAACGATCCAAAATTAATAAATATCCTTCAACGGTTTTCCATGGAATGAAAAATAACTCAGAGTAAATCCAAAAATCACTTTAGACTTGTTCTGCAGATAAAATTACTCTTATTTGTACTGTACTTCCTACCTGTAACATTATATTAATCAGCTGAAGAGTAGTGGTACCTGGACGGTGCGCAATATGGCGTGGTGAACGTTTGTTATGTGAGGATCAACATAAATGATGATCAATCTTCACCATGTGGCGACCTCATCTCGTCCAATTTTGATGGATTAGTTAACGCTAAGTGTATCCGCAAAGTTTGCATTTGGACAAAATGTCCATTTCCATAAAATATCTCTGTACCGACAGGAAAAGTAATCCTTGAATTTGGTCATATGTCTTGCAGCTACTAAGTAAGAGCACTTGTTTTACAGCTCATCAGATTTGTCAGTGCGCCACTTTGGATGCGTCTCTGCCTCCTTTTTATGCCAGTTAAAACACTGCTTCTCTGAAGTCACTTTGACAATCGCTTCAGAAATGCGTAGCAACATTTTTGAGCAGCCCGGGATCTGAATTTTGCCTAAGGGGTGGTAATGAGAGTTTTTACAACTTTGTATTAACTTCGGGTTTTTCTACCGACTTGTGTGCGTCTGTAATGTGATACTGCTGGATTTTTCTAAAATGTGGTGAAATATATCTAAGAGCCTAAGAGTCTACCAAGCTGGGTGCTCCAGTTGATATTTCCTGATTTTAAAAGAATTTTGAAAATAACATAAGGATCAACGAGAGAGTAGATGTTAGCATGAACAACATAGGTAGCACTATTCCGGTAACTCTGTACACGTGGTTGTCTTGGAAACCTTTAACTCATTCCATACCAGTCCCTACGGAGCCCCAGAAGTGACAAAAAGAAAAAAATGTTTATTTCGTTCCCACGACATAAATATTTCGTGGGAACGAAATAATTTTTTTTCTTTCTTCATGTCCCTTCTGGGTCTCCGTAAGTCCCTGATATTTACGTATATTTACCAAGATTTAAGACGACAATTGCATATTTGAATTCTTCATGAAAAGAGCTTTCGTTCAAGTACCAACATGCCTTTAGTCTTAAGTCAGTGGTTCTGGCACTGCCTGGCAAGTCATGCTGTAGCTGCCGCAAGGGCAGCTGCAGCATGACTTGCCAGGCAGTGCCAGAACCACTGACCAAGGCCTGTGATCATAGTATGGAATGAGTTAATGAGGCCTGCATCAAACCTAGAAAACATGTACTTGAGATCACTACCAAATGCATTCAATAATCACATTCCACCAATTTTTGATTTCTATTTTATTTTTCGTAACGGTAACTTTTTGCGAATTGTGAAAAAAAATCTCTGAGAGCACTTCGCCAATCACATCGAAACTGCATCGAAACACTTCTGCTGTGTCCGGACTTGTATGTTGTATTTGATTATGGCTCATTGGTTTAAACATATTTAACTAAAAAGATAAAATAAAAGATTGGAAAACAGGCACCATACCCATATGAATTCCTCTGGTGGAATAAAAATGTAAATGATTACAAGCTGTGCACATGCGCTAACGGTTTGAAGAGGCAATTGTGACAGCAGAGAAAAAAATGCCCTAAAACATGGATCATGAGTAGCTTCCAGCTTATGAGCAATATAGTGTGATTGCCAACACTACCAAGACACCCAGGAAACAATTTGGGATTATATGGATGAGTGTTTCAGTAAGTGACTCCTTTTTTCTCTGTGTAGCAGTTGTGAAAATTTCAAATGTTATATAAAGTTTTTTCCCACTGCTACTGTAAAATGATTGATTTTAACTGTATTTGTTTAGCATTCATCAATATTGAATGTAGAAGAATTGGGGAAATTGTAGGTATCATGCGCGCTTAACTTTCTGGAGTTTTTTCTTGGACAGTACAGTGTCGTTATAGAGTGGAGCACATGTTATTGTTTACATGAAGTTACTGTCTGATATTGTTTCGGTTAGGAACTTCATGGTGGACTCCAGGTTTTCTGTTTTGTCTTGGCTGTTAAACTCAGAAATGTTGGTCACCGACGCCTGCGTTTTCTGGCTTCTTTTATTGTGATCCCCCTCGTTTATGTCATTCTTATGTTAGCTTAATTTTATAGGGGTCTGGGAGAATGCCTAATTCACGATCAGGTTGCCTATATTGTCCATAAGTATGTTTTTCCGTGTTGATACATTTTTTCCCTCTCAAAGGTATACGGTTAAAATGGGGGAGGGAGGATAAGTGTTGTTAACTTTATTAACAAAGGGCCATCGGACCATGTAGCAGTCTGATATAATTTTTTGGCATCTAAGCAGACGGGGTTTAGGATTTGAGAGTTAGGTTGTGTAAAGTATTGTATATATGAATTGTCTTTGGAGGATAAACGTAGCATAAGGAGAGGACTCAACCTTTCATTTTTATGGAGACCCGCGCACTTTCCATAATAATGTTTGGCAATATTTGGCTGAAGTTTGCAAAAATAGGTATTCAGCTTGAAAAAATGCATGTCTTAGTAATAAAATGCTTAAACCAGATTTAATTGCTGAGGATATGGTTGAAAGTTTGATGAGGTTATTTAAATTGAAGCAGTAATTAGATAACGCGATGAGTTTATGCTGAAAAGGTTTAATTTTGCGGCGTAAAAGTCGTCAGAAGAATAGGTGGAAGATGTGTATGTGTGTGTGTGTGTGTGTGTGTGTGTGTGTGTGTGTGTAAAGATTGATTAGGAGAACTTTTGAGTTGAAAACTGAATGTATTCGTAATCTTATGGTCCGGTGATCTGTAAAAGTTTTAGGGGAACTATGAGGTTTTTTTTTCTGAAAGGCCTTGGGGTTGGGTATGTCTCTGTCTGTCTGTCTGTCTGTCTGTCTGTCTGTCTGTCTGTCTGTCTCTCTCTCTCTCTCTCTCTCATATGCTTTCGAAATTGTTCTGTTAAATTGAAGAGGAGACATTAACTAAGTAAAAAATCCTTTCCGTAGTATAGAACATCGAGATCAGAGGTTTGCAGATCTGCGAAAAATGAATTGAATGATCTGCAAAAAATGAATTGAATCACACGTGTCTGTTAACAACGTTAAAATTAGTTGTGCAACGTAAGTATGTGTTGGACAAGTTTAAATTTTGGGACAGTAGCGAGAGGGGCACAAGGGATTCTCTGGCGTATTATCATTCCTGTAAAACAGAAGCAATAGTCTACTCTTGGTGACTTGTTTGTAATGTCGTCGAGTGCATTCCGGGGTAAAAACGTTTCACAAACTATTACGAAGTCAAATGCTCTGAGACGGGCTTTGATAGGTTTCAAGGATCGGTTGGTCAGAACCACCAGGTTATGTAATCCATTAAGGTGATCAGGTTCGCGTCCTAAGAAATGTATACAAGGCACGTTTCAGTTTGGTTTTAGTTTAGTTTTTAGTTTAGTTTAAACATATTTATTTTCACTGGATTACCCAATAGTACATGAAATATGACTAATCTAGGGGTTCTCCAGACACGGAGACGCACAAAATGATATATACAAGACGCATAGGACAATACAATGTACAAACATGTGACTATGTACTCTGGTAGACATGCTGTAATACAATTAAACAACAAAAACAATATCTAGCATTCCAATCCAATTAAGAAAACATGCATATATACACGAATATGCTTAGTAGCAAGCTAATTCGTCCTCAGCACAGGGAGCGACTGAAGGGGAGGTTATAGCTTGCTGGGCGCGGCTGAAGCACCCTGGCTGCAAACTCACACTGCCACTGTGGAGCCGCCAGTGCGCCCAGTAGCTCGGGTGTTCCTTCCCGCCTTGTCATTGTCGACCCACCTGTGGAGACACGATAGAGGACATGGTAGTATTAAAGGTACATACGTTGAACATACAAATACACTGCAATGGTATATGCTGGTTTCGGGATACATATATATGATAAGATACTACACGGTTACAATATAAATCGGCGTGTTTCAACAACAAAATTTTGCATTGCTCTGAAAATTACTGTATTGCATTCTTCTGAAAGTTCTTTACTCCCGAACAGTAAAATACTACATAGTCTGTCACTTGCAACATGCATTATCAGGTTTGGATTAACACCAGGGGCTAACAAAGGAGTGATGGTAAGCAGGAGCTTCTTTCTCTCCTGGACATATTTAGGGCAGTAGAGACAAAAATGTTTGAAATCCTCAGTTGGGTGGGAGCAGGCACAGGTTGGCTGTTGAATGATATTTACTTTATGGAGATCGGAATTAAGTCTAGAGAATCCTAATCGTAACTGGGTATGACAGATGTTAGCAAATCGCTGACCATGGGAGTAGAAATCTGGAGCAATGTCGGCCGCTAGCAGAGTGGCTTTGAGTTTCGACTTAAAGATTTGAAGAGAAAGGGAGTTACGGATATCAGTGGGGAGATTATTCCATAGTTTGGTGGCATCAGGGAGAAAGGAATTTTCAAACCGCTGGGTTCGGCATTTGATGGGGCGAAGGTTGCTGATAGGCCTATGGCGGAGCGTATGACCAGCCATGGCGGGGTTGCGAGGTATAAGGTTGGATAGGTAGGAAGGAGTTAAGTTAAAATACATTTTGTAGAAAAGGATTAATTTGAAATATTTGCGTCTACTGGCTAGTGTGGGCCAACCAAGTTCGTCTAAGAGTTTGTTATGGGATGTGTGCCTTAGTGCACCAGTGCATATTTTAGCTGCCTCGTACTGAATCGACTCAAGTAAATCACTCAGACCTTGCCCACAATTATCAAAGATAACACAACCATATTCAAGAATTGGCCGAACCATTGAGAAATATAATCTTTCCAGTGTTTTTCGGGATAACTTAAATTTGAATCTTCGAAGAAGTCTAATACGCTGGCTGGCTTTGTTTGTGATGCGTGTGACATGCGCACGCCAGGAAAGATTGTTGGCTAGAGTAATTCCAAGGTGAGTGTGGGTGTCTTCCTCTGGTATGACTGTACCACCTAGAAGGACAGGGGGATGATAAGGTTTATTGATTTTGGCCGAGAAAATAACTGAAATGGATTTTAAGGCATTAAAAACCATGCGCCATAATTTACCCCAGTGGTAAATAAATGAGAGATTTGTGTTCAAGTGGTGTGCCGAATCGGTAGGATTTTGAACTATCTCAAGTAGACTAGTGTCGTCGGCGAAGATGCGGACATCACAGGTCAAGTCATCTACAATATCATTTATATAGACAAGAAACAATAAGGGACCTAGAATTGATCCCTGAGGTACGCCGGCCTGAACAGAAAGCCAAGAGGAGGTACGCCCGTGGATAATAACACGTTGAAAGCGGTTTGACAGGTAACAGTTTATCCACATAAGAAGTCCTTCAGATAACCCCAGTTGTCGTAGTTTGAAGAGGAGGCCTACATGCCACACTTTGTCAAAGGCTTTCGAGATATCTAAGAATACCATTCTGGCCTCCTTGGAATTTTCAAGCCCATTGTAGATATTGTGGAGAATACTTATTAGTTGGTTGGTAGTTGAATCATTAGCTTTAAACCCAGAGTTCTTATCAGTTAGTAGGTTGTTGCCTATTAGATATTCATAAAGAAAATTAAAGACCAGTCGCTCGAAAACTTTCGATACGTTGCACAGCAGGGAAATTGGACGATAGTTACTCTTGATTTGTTTATTCGATTTTTTAAACACAGGGCAGATATTAGAGCGTTTCCAAGAGTCGGGAAATTGAGAGACACTGAGAGACAGGTTGAAAATTTTTGTTAAGGGCTGGGAGATCGAGTCAGCAGTATTTTTTAGGAGAGTGTTGCCAATATTGTCGGGTCCTGAGGCAGAAGTTAATCTCAAGGAGAGCAAAACTTTCCTGACACTTTCTTCATTGAGCGTGAAATCACTCATGCGTGCCTCAGTACGATAGGTAAAGTTTGGCAGGGGAGGTGCATCATTATCGGCATGGGTAACGCATTGACTAGCGAAGTAAGTATTAAATACTTCACACTTTTCGGTGATGCTAGAGATAATTTTACTGTCTTCAACAATAGGAGGTATGTCTTCATGGATTTTGCATCCTAGTAAGGACTTAGATAAGTTCCACCATTGTTTGGGATTCATATCATCTTTATCTAATTGTGTACGTAATTTAGAAAAGTAGGAGTTTATTGACACTTTTATTACATTGACAACCTTATTGCGTCGCTTTTTGTAAAACTGGTAAAATTAATTTAACATATTTTGTTGAGGCAATTGGAAAACAGGCATAGCCTATACACATTCCTCTTGCCCCCCCCCCAAAAAAAAGAATAAAATACAGAGTATTGTGTGAAAGGTATTGGCACAAACCAGACGACAGTTCATTAACGGACTCATAACAGTGTGCAAGATAATGACACCACCAGACGTCACAGATAGCGGTCCGAGTAGTGAGTAGTTTGCATTGACAGTAAGAGATGAATGATACAAACAATCTTTGAAATAGTCTTTTAGAAAAGTAATGATGTTTGCCCGCACGTGGCCACTTAAATGGCAGGCATACCCATATCTATAAACAAAATTTGTAATATTAACTGTATATACAAACTACCAAGTGAAACCAGTACGGGCTTCAGTTGAATCTGCCAGTACGGATAATGTACATATGTACAGATTCAAAGATAGCTATATTAGCGGTTTTTTTAACATTTTAAAGTTCCGTTTAGTACTGTATTTAATGTAAACGGAGCTTGATTATAATACACATTTGAAGAGTGTTACATTCGGTAATGAAGCGAGGAGATTTACAGAAAAAGTGGTAGGAAATTTCTACTGTAGCTCCACAAGCACAACTAGGAGAACTCAAGATGCCAATTTTATGCATGTCGTGGTTCAACTGACATTTCAGTTTAGATGATCGACCACAGAAATCTTCCGCATTTAGATTCAGATTTTGCCCGTTGATTAAAGCAAGAAAGCACTTTCACTGATAAGAAACATTTTTCCTCACGAATTGCCACGAATAGACTGGGTTTCTGGGTCTGGTAATATTTTCTATGATAGCTAATGTATTTTTGTCGCTTCGACGTGTCCTCCGTTATTCTAAATTACGATAGGTAACCAATATGTGTTATTTTCTTTTCCTTAGTTCTCGCGAAATTCTAAAGTTTGAAGCTGTGAACTTTGTATGTCTGTATGCTGGTGACCGGACCAAGTCCGCAAAGTGATTACCTGCGTGTGCACCGGAATAAAAATGTTGGTTGTACGCTCAATGGTACGAGACAGTTTTGGTCTGCATTAATTAGCAACTTTAGATTGACCTTTCGAGGGTCAAGTGAGGTCAAACGTGAGGTCAATTTAAAGTGAGGCTGTTGTGTTATACCGTGATAAAGGGAGGTTTACAATTGATTACTTCTTGTGTGAACTGAACTCATGTATGTTGAATAGGTTTTTGATCATGATATTGGTAATGAAAAGAAAATGTTTCATATATTTTTATTGGTAATTTGTTCACCTTGGTATGAGTTTATCTTCGCGTCGCAAACTTATTTCTTCAATAGAAATAGCGGTTTGGATTTTTGCAATAATAGAAACAGCTTAAGTGAATTTCTCTTCCCTTCTCATTCATTCACAGAACAATATTAACGTGTACTGATTATGACCGGACTTGTGTCTTCATAATGAATCAGGTTGATTGATTATGTTGGTATTGGTTCATGAGGACTGATATAAAGTTTTCTTTGTTGAAGTAAATATGTTTAATTGTTAGGTGGTGGAACAGTTTGCTGTCAATTATGAGTTGCATGTGGCTGATACGGTATTTATATTCATTTACAGCTTACGGATCATTGTCCCACTTAGTCTGTGTGATGTTTGAAGTACATATAAGACAAATATGAATACAAACATATTTTATGTAGTTGAGTGGTTACTTTGCAAAAAGGATGTTAATCAGAGCCCACATTCCCTGGTACAGGATTTCGAGTCTTTCCCCCTGAAGCGAAACTTGACCTGGTCAGTCACTGTGCCAGTGGGAACTTTTTAAATAGAAATTTTTAATTGGGGCGGTGATTGTTACACTCTGTTTCCTGGTATGCCGACAAATAGTATCTCTGAATTTACTCCAAGCCAAAGACGGATCATCTTCTTCCAAAACATTAGTCCAATCTACGCTGCCAATTTCTTCCTGAAATTTATCCAAGTTGAAATCCAGGTACGTCCTTGCTTAAATAATTTTGATTTTATCTTTGGGTCGAAAACCTTTCCTTGAAAAATAAACTATACTATGATCACTTAGGCCACAATGAACCACCACAGATTTCAGAGCCATTTGAGGTCTTTTGGTAAAAATCAGGTCGATGGTACTCTAGGAATGTTCAGTGACCCTTGTTGGATCATGAATAGCTGAAAAAAATGTCTGTAATGTTCCAGCCTCTTAATAGATGTTACCTTTGAACCATGATAGTTATTATTAATGTCTCCAAGTAAAACAGTCTCACAGTCATCATGACATATAGCATCTAGTTGTTGTTCAAGGTCCTGAATGCTTTGAGGCAAGGAAATATTAGGTGATCTGTATAGCCCTCCCACAAGGATAGGCTTTGTTTTAGGAAGTTTAAATTTTAGCCAGAGTGTTTCGAGAGAAGTGGTGGACTGAGTATTGATTCTTTCATATGAGAATCTGTCACTTAGGTAGATGCAGAGTCTACCCCTTCTCTTGAGGGCACGGTCCTTTCTCTCCATATGGTAACCTGGGATGAGAAGCTTCTCATCAGAATAAGTGTCATTTAGCCATGTCTTGGACATGACTAAAATATCTAAAGCTTTAGCATTAAACGCAGTTTATCAATTTTGGGAAAAAGACTTCGAATATTAATGTGGCCAAACCGGATACCCTTTAAACACTTAATACCATCAAGCACGTGACTCCTCGCTGGCTGACCTTCCTCATCCCGCGAGGAGTCGCGCGCAACATGTTCATAATCACAAGGTTTCGTTGTCACATGAAATTGACAAATCAAGATCAATGTCCACACTGTTGTTAAAAAAAGAGTCACTAAAGTCTGGCCGGCAGCAGATTTGGCAAAACCATGGCTAGGGACTATCTGCCAGTCTGTTGTATTCGTCCATACTCATATTTATACACTTTATGTGGGACCACCTATCGCACATATCACAACAGATACCCATTTGATTACTTTTCACGGGTTTCTTGCAGGTTGTACATGGGCACCTGTACACGTGCCCAGGGTTTTGGTGTACATCACCACTAATACACAATAGCAGCACAAGGTGAAGCGAGTTCGGCTGTACATTAAAGGATGAGGTTTTGCAACGCTTTAGTTGGCACATTTGTTTGTATTCATGTGCCTGTATATTTGTATGTTGGTTTAAACATATTTTATTGAAGCAATTAGGAAACAGGGCGGTGCCCTATATTAATCCTTCTTGCACACATAAGAGAGAAATTAGAGAAGACGATTGACAAATCTTAGGACTGATGCAAAGAAAAACGCTACAGTAATAATGACAGATAGGGTGGCAAGTCACACGACTGGAAGAATAACAGCACGATACGTGTTCACATATAGAGAGAAGGTGGTTGGAGTCGGTCCTCTAATTATATAACTATGTACTTGCACATAACATTAAATATCATATATAATCAGGTGTCAAATCTAGCTGTTTTAATGATATATGTATGAACAGCTTTAACGATATCTTCATTTTCTTTGAAAGTACAGTTTTTAGACCCAAATAAAAGTGTTTCGACAGTGAAAGATGCGAGGGGCAGGACAAAATTTTGAAGTTCGTCACGATGAATTTTATATTTCATACACTCACAAAAATAATGAAACGCGTCTTCGTTAGCCGTGCCACAAGCAGCACCCGGAGAGTCCACAACACCGTTATTGAATAAATCTGACCGAAGTATACTACATTTCATTCGCAAGCGTGCGTGAAGGACTGTCACTCTCCTCTCCCCCAAATAATACAATTTATTACATTTCTTTGTGTTCTTATTGAGCCTGGATTTGAACTCATCAACATTTTCAGAATTTCGTACATGAATAGGTAGACTGTTCCAAAGTTTGACTGTGGACGGGAAGAAGGATACATCAAAGAGATTGGTTCGGGTGCGTACTGAAGAAAAATTCCGATTTGATCGTACTTCATAACAATTTCTATCATAGTTCGGGAGTAGATTGTGTAAATAAAAGGGAGCCAATCCATGCACAATTTTGTAGAATAAAATTAATATACTTTTGGTTCGACGTTCCGATGATTTTTCTAAACCTGCCTCTTCATAAATTAGTTGGTGCTTGGTACCTCTAGTTGCACCTGTTATTACTCGTCCTGCTGCTAGCTGCACATTCTCTAATCGTTCAGATTCTGATGATGTACATCCATCCAAGACAGCAGATCCATATTCAAGAATAGGGCGAATGAAAGAGAGATAAAAAATTTCTAGCGATTTTCTACTGAGACGCATTTATAAATGTTTCAAAATATTAACTATTTTCATACCTTTATTAATAATTTCGTTTATGTGACTGGACCATGTCAGATCTGATCGTAATATGAGTCCAAGATGTTTGTGTTCAGTTTCGTTTTGTAAAGTTTGATCCATGAATACAAGATCTGGGTATGTTCTAGATATTCTCTTTCTCGAAATGACCATAGATTTTTTCTTTCATGGATTGAATTTGTATGTTGCTTGTTTTATGTACTTGTACCTTTAAAACGTTAAACTTATGTTTAACTCTTTTTGTGTCTGCTTGTCTGTACCATGCCGATATATTCATCAGATTTTTTTACCATTTAACATGTACACCATATAAATATTGTATTCAATTCTCTGTGACCATATATTCAATATTATCGTCAACCTCAGCTTTTGTGTCATACTACGCATTTTCCTAATTACACGCTTGGTATATCGGTTTGTACTTATGTTTATTCCCAGCCTACTTACCAACTTTGTGGTACGTATTATCATAATATTATGTTAATGTTTTGTCGTCCCAAACTAGTGGTACTTCACCTACCGTGGGCTCACATTCACACAACATAATGTGTGGCAAGCTGATCAATGTATTATATTGTTTTGTGGTCTATTATGTTTGCTTTGATCCTTTATGGCTTAAATATGTTTTTTCTCATAGAAAACCTATTTCGCAACGTATGTATTTTTTGTGTATAATTCTAGGTGTCTTATTAAAGACATATTTTTGTTTTGTCTGTGCGCAGCCGCTCAGGATCGTGGAGCCACCTCTGACACTTTTACAGCAACCGATTTTATAGGCCTTATCATGCATTATCCTTTTACTTGTGGATAGTGTATACATTGTGTAGTCTTCATCCCAAAACGTATCTATACAAAGTGCTCGCCATATTTGTTAACTTTTCTGTGTTATCTCCAAAATCTTTTCGCTTAGACGAGTATATGCTTGTAATTTGTCTTTGTCTAATTCTTTTAGCCGGGGACGTCCATATTGACCGCGGACCGAACGGTGGCTTTTGTGACACTACACTTTGTCAGATAAACATTTGTAGCTTATCAGAACATAAATGAGGCACATACGTACCGATATTGGCATCAATTTGATAATATTGCTTTATCTGAAACTTTTCTGTTAAATAATGCACCGGACAACAACCTTGAGTTGGCCGGTTTTCATCTTATGCGGCGTGACCGCACAGGTGGGGTTGGTTGTAGCGTAGCTCTTTTTGCCTCTCACAATCTTGTTGCCATTCGGCGTCAAGATTTAGAAATTCCTGATATTGAATTCCTTTGGTCTGATATCAAACAGTATAACAATACTTTCCTCTTGGGTGTTGTTTACAGGCCACCCAATTCTCCCATTTCTTTTTGGGATAAACTACAAGATAGCCTTGATCTTGCCAAATCAACAAACATACAAAATATTGTAATCACTTGAGATTTGAATTCTGATTTTCTCACCCCATCCGGCCTAAAACTGAACAACTTCTGCGTAACCAACACACTGGTTTCTCACATGAGAGAACCAACTCGTTTTACTTGTGACACATCAACGTGTTTACACCAAATCATCTCCAATATTCCCAATTTCACCAAAGAGCCTACAGTTTCCCCTCCAATCGCAAATTGTGACCACTGCTTTAAAACTGCAAAACTTTTATTCCGGCGCAGGAAAGAAGCCTCACGTCCTCGACTTATTTGGCAATATAACAAAGCTGATTTTGACAATTTTAGAGACTATTTGAACCGAATAAACTGGGACTTTTTTTTGTTACGGGCGATATTGATGAGTGTTACTCAGCATGGACTAACGGTTTCTTTGAGGCCGCCAAACACTGTATACAAAACAAAAATATAACTGTGCGCCCAAACGATCTACCTTGGTATAATTCTTCTTTACGATGTTTCAAAAGAAAGGTTATGAGGGCTTTTCACAAGGCCAAAAGAACAACAAATCAGCATGATAAGCATGAGGCTTGGTCTGTATATAATCTATTAGATAATAGCTACCAAGACCAATTTCGAGAAGCAGAGCTGGAATACAACACTAAGCTGAGCACATCCATTAAAAATTCAAAATGTAAGAACACAGCTTGGTGGTGTCCTGTTAAATATTTTTTAATCAAAATCAGTCTTCTGCTATTCCTTCTCTTCTATCCGAAGGAAAACAAATATCTGACCATTCATCTCTCTGTTAAGCTGCGCCGGAAAAGTAATGGAAAAAGTAATATTTAAATATGTGTTTAATTTATTTCATGACAATCTTGGGATAACAAATACTCAATCCGGGTTTATGCCAGGTGACCCTACTGTATACCAACTTCTTTCGCTGTATAATGAACTTTCGCTAGCAATAGATCAGCACAAAGAAGTAAGAACCGTCTTTTTAGACACAAGTAAAGCTTTTGACAAAGTTTGGCATGATTGTTTATTTTACAAATTACAAATTGGAAACGAATGGTATCAACGGAAACTTACTAAGCTGGTTTAAAGACTACTTACGCAACCGTTAACAGCGTGTAGTGTTGAACGGGCATTCTCTTAGTTGGAGGACAATCATTGCCTGGAGGCTCAGTGCTTGGCTCTCTCCTGTTTCTTTTTCTTTTTATCAACGACATAGTGAATATTGTATATTTTAAAATTAAACTATTTGCGGATGATACATGCCTCAATATTTCTGTAGATGACGTTGCTGAGGCTGCACCTACTGCCAATTTGGACCTTTCTTCAATAGAAAATTGGGCCAATGATTGGATTGTAACATTCAATGCTTTAAAAACAGACACCATGTTAATTTGACGTAAGCACCAAACTGCCAACCATCGTCCACTTGTAATTCAAGGTCATCAGTTGACAGACGTACAACAGCATAAACATTTAGGTATTGTATTCAAGTCGGATCTAAAATGGACATCACATATTAGTCAGATCATTCAAACACTAGAAACTATTTACTTTTCAGTCATTAGACCTGTTCTGGAAAATGGCAATGCGGTCTGGGACGGCGGCTCACAGACAGACGCACAATTACTGGAAAACGTTCAGCTGGCTGCCGCCCGCCGGTTACGGGTGCATTGCGTACCACTGCAAGTGCCCAACTCTACGTGGAAACTGGTTGGTAAACTTTGGCTCAGAAAAGAGAAAGAAACAAACGGATTCTTAAGTACAAAATAATAAATAACCTTACTCCTGGTTACTTGGGAAATTGTATACCAAGTATTCAAACAACAGAAACACCGAACATCTACAATACCTGTAGACGTCTTGACTTACCTCATTTTAGGGCTAGAACAGATCTCTTTGATAAATCTTTTTTCCCATCTGTTACAAGACTACAACTTATTGCCTCTTGATATTCGGAATAAACCAACACTGTTTCAATTTAAATCTAAACTAGTCAACAACCCACGTCATCTTGTGAAGTACCCATCTCTTTTAAACGAAGGAAATCGATATCTTTCGATTCTTCATGCGCGGTTACGAATGGGCTGCAAGCAGCTGAACGATCATCTATATGAAATTGGTATCAAAGGCTCCTGTATGTGTTCTTGTGGTCAAGGACTGAAAATGCCTGGCATTATATTTTTGCTTGTTCAATATACATAAATTTATGAATTTATGTTTCAACAGAGTCTCCCACGCAGTTTCAATGTAAAGTTCAGAATAGCTTGAACAATGTATCGCTCCGGTCACTGTGCGGGGTGCAGTCAGTTGAATACTCTCCAACAGGTCTGCGTCTGACTCCATGCACCCCCCCTTCCCCACACATCTTAATACTCTAAAAATTGGTGGGATATACATAAAATATACTATTGCAACAGAAAGCCTGCTTTATTGCAACATTTTTATAACACCAAGAAGTCTTTTAGCTTTGCAAGCTATAGAATTACTATGACTGGACCACGAGAACTCTGAACTGAATGTTAAGCCAAGAAATTTTTGCTGTGTTACATTATCGAGAGTATTTTCCCGGGAATTGGATGGAAGAATATGACGGATTTCGTTTTCTACTTACAAGCATTGTTTTTGTTTTTGTACTGTTAAAGGTGACCAGCCACTGCTTTGCCCATTTCTGTACTTCACTAAGATCATTGTTTACAATTTCGTCACAATTGTTGGAGTCAGCGGGATCGCCGACTGTGATAAAGTAATATCATCAGCGTACAATTCGATACTAGATCTTACGGTGTCAACGATATGATTGACATAGATGAGAAATAAAAGAGGTCCAAGCATTGATCCTTGAGGAACCCCTTCCTCGATACTATCCCATACAACAATTCACCTTACAGGACGACTCTTTGAGTTCTGTTCAACAAATAGTTTTTAAACCAGTCTAAGAGATGTCCAGAAATTCCTGCATTACAAAATTTGTGGAGAAGTGCATCAAACGTTTTCGTAATGTTTACCATTCTGACCTCTTTTTGCAAATCTGCAGCTTTTACGGATTCATGATACAAATATAACAACTGATTTATGGTGCCATCGCCCGGCATATTTGCAGACTGTTTACTAGACAAGCCTAACTTATCCCTGAGGAAGTTGTAAACGTGCTTAATACGACACGTTCAAATACTTTTGCCGCACAGCTGAAAAGTGATATTGGTCGAATATTGCGGCTCAAGCTAACTTCGCCGCTTTTAAAGATAAGACAGACAAGAGCTTTTTTCCATTCAAAAGGAAAAACTGCTTTCTCTAATGAGATATTGAATAATTTGGTTAAAGAAGCAGTAATTGAACAGGCACCCTCTTTAAATATGGTTGTTATTATGACTCAATGTTAAGGCAAAGTTACGATTTAAAAATGAAAGAGCCAAGACCTTATTTCGAAGGTTTCAAGGCGATCGTCGCGAATTTGTTTTCTGCAAAGGAAGGAATGTGCATGAATCACAATGTTACTGCAGTGAGAAATGGTCAATATCAAAGTCAAATCACCAGACAAACAGTGTTTATCCCACCAATAATTAAGTCATCTTGTTTTTGTGTGTGTCTCTATTATACAATTGCATCATGAAACTTCTATATTAAACATTCCGTTAAGTTTTGTAATATTCATGTTTCAAAAGAAAATTGGTGAAGGCAGTTGAGAAATGCAAATTATTGTTGAATAAATGTTACTTCGACATTTTGAGATGTAGCATTTACTTTGCAAGTATATGGTCAAGTTTACCCCTTCAAGTTAAAATCAAGGGTCAATTCTTAAAATGTTTTAAATTTTGTTTCGCTTATTTGTATCATGATGATCATGAACGACATGCCTGCATATGCGTAAAGTATTGGTTAAAATGCTAAATAAATTCAGGTACCATGGAAGTATTGTTGTTTCGAGGCACGCAACGGTAATTATTGTTAAAATGCAATAGCATGCATATATTCTGAATATGGAAGCAAACTGTGACCACGGGAAATAAAATCACCTTACCTTTAGGGAGAATATTGCGCACAAATTCTGTTATATTTGGCGTAGTTAATTCACCAGAGGTTTTTGTCTGCAGTGAGGCAAAACACAGTTTCAGTGTAAGGTGTGTCTTTTATCGGAAACAATGTTTGCAAAAATTGAATCATTTATTTATGTCATATTTATTGCTATGGATACCTAATACGTTTCGCCTTTCATGTCTTGCAAAAGTCCCAAAACGTGACAAATGAGCATGGAGCATTTACCAAAACCGGCAAAAAACATAATAGCAACCATTTTCATAATGGCCGTCTTACTTACTTTGTTCCATCATCATATTTGACATTAACTTAAAAAAAACAACTCTAAATGTGCACAACGCCAGCAGATAAAACTAAACTGACGACGCTCAGCTTGCAAAAACACTTAATGTTTGATGTATTTTTATTAATACATAATATTGATGAGTGACTGACACAGTATGCAGTGCATGTATGAAGTCTTGTCTGTCATACTGGTCGCCATATAAACGCAGACCATCAAGAAAACAGAAAATTTTCCATCAGTTTGTTTTATAAATTCCGAGTTTTAATAATCAGTTGCTGTCAGGAAATCCACCATTTCGTCAGATACCACCATCAGTTCATTGTTTTATCATCCCAACAATGCTTTAGAATTATAGCTGGCTATCAGGGTATTCATCGTTTCTAGTCTGTTCTCATCAATTAACTGCTTACCACCACCAAAACTCAATCACTGGATAGGTTCCCTGTCCAACAAAACACCAAGATATCAGTGGAAGTTAAATTCTGTAATGATTCAGATATAGTGGTTATTGTTATTTTAGCTCGGGGGTTAGTATTATTGATCAGCTAATGGGTATTTTGTTTTCGTCAATTAGAAAACGTGACAATCAATACATATAAAGACAGAAAAGTTCTTTTTTGTAATATGAGCTTAACATCATTGGCAGATGGATACATCCATGTGGCCTGCTATGATAACACAGTATATTGCACAAAGACAAAGAAATCCATCTCAGCATTAGACAGTTTATGTATTAACCGCAGTATTTAGACAAAATGAGGGACTAATTGCATCCCCGTAAACTGTAATATCAAGCAACACAAGCATACAGATAGTGTGGAGGCCATGGTCTCATTTGGGGTCGAGGTGCCACAACAAACAACATTGTAATTTTTACACGATAGAACTACATCGTGGGTGTGAATATGGCCTGGGATTTTTAAAATTCAATAGTAAAAAATCATATTCGAACGCCAGAAATTTGAAAAAGCGCAAAAGTTTGTGGTGTTTAATTCATTAATTAATTAATTAATTAGTTAATCAATCAATCGATCAATTATTAATTAATTAATAATACAAAATTAATTAATTAATTTATTTATTTATTCATTCATCAATTTATTTATTTTTAGCTCTATCCATATATGTCTCAAAATTGGCATATAAGATAAAAAATAGCATCTGATTTCAAGCCAGTATATTTCACTTGCCCACAATGACGTCAAGTTAATTTAATTGTGACACGTACCGTATGGCTATATTACACAAACAATTTATGCCACACAAACCTTCAGTTCAGCTCGATGTCTGCATTTGAGTTTGAAACAAATCACAAAATGTTCCGTATGGAAACTATCGCCGTATATGAGATTATATTAACATCTTTGTATTATTTGTATAACGCAATGATGCTGTCATGTCATCGCAACAGTTATGAGTTAGAACTATAATGACTAACAACATCTAAATTTAAAAGATCGAAAGTTTTCCTAAGTATTTTTAAATGTGTTGCTTCACCGTAAAACTATCACAGTTTAGAAAGTTTGCTATCCTGTACACTGTAAATTGCAAAGATTCATACAAGAAGCAGACTTCCCACTTAAAGCAGCCCCAATCCATTGATTAGTTTCCTTGTACATGAACAATCTGGCTCGGAGCCACAGGGACACTCAGAGGGGACTTAGTCAGACATTGATGTATCACTGGTTTATAAAGTTTACAAATAACCAAATGAACTATTGTGTGTCTGTACGTGTTTATGTTTCATTTCACAGAAAACTGAAATTGCGTGCGTTGAAACTACAGTTTGACCTTCTTCTGGTCCTCAACAAGATTATATTATTGCAATATCAGCCTACAAGATAATGCAGTAAAACCTCCCTATACCAAACACCCTTGGGACCGAAAAAAAGTGTTCGGTATTGGGAGGTGTTCAGTATAGGGAGGTTTGCTAATATTGGAAGTATATATTTGGGACCGAGAAACGGTGTTCAGTACGGAGAGGTGTTCGGGATACAGAGGTATTCGGTTAGACAGGTTTTACTGTGGATTCTTGTATTTTGATTTGGTTCTACGGTTTCACCCCGGACTGCTTATATAATTATAAGTTATGGATAAAAGTTTATCATGATGAAAGTTTCATTTCCAACTACTTACTTTTTGTCTTTTCTCATTTATAGATTTACCCAATTGACCCATAAAATTTGTCGCCAAAGGTGATACGTTATGCATGAAATTAGTTATTGCATATTTTTCTTTATTGTACACCGCATGCACCAGTGCCCTTGTCCACCCAGTACACATGTGTAGACAACAACTAAATTTGGCACTTTGCAGGAGGAAAGTTGGTCTGCATTCAGCAAACAATATTCTCTTAAAAGTACCGTCTCAGTTTTCGTAATATTGTTCCGTCCACAACAGATGTACCATGTGATATCATGGTAGCCACCACTGAAGCAAGACAAATTGCAACGGTATACTGCTTTAGTAGTCTGCGACAAGTAGGTATCAGTGCCGTGGATAGCTTATTAGACTCACACCTGTCAGAACATAGCGTTTGAAACACAAAGCTGGTGTGTGTCACGGAATCAGACGACCTAACAGGTACTGGCATATGTATATTTTTTTAATGTAACATTGTCACCGTTTGAAAGAGTAGAGTGTGTCATAGATGTTAATTTATGCTTAAAAACTGGCAACGTGCATTAATTGCATAAATTCCGAATGGTTCTTGTTTTAAACATCTGCATGTACAGGTAAGCAAATTAGATTTCTAGGAGAATCAATGTATTTTCGTTTTCAGATTATTGATTTGAGCAATTACGATGCATTAGTATTTCACCGCAAAATGTTGCTGTCAACTGCGGTCAGAGTTAAGGCCGACCTTGCTTTCTGATACGAGTTATTCTTCAAAAAATATTATTTAGATTTAAAATAGGGCCATATTTTTGCCAGCAATGCAAAACTAAACTGTATCATGTGTTCTTTTTACAGGGCATCCTTTAAAGATGACCCATGACTTTGTAAAAATGACATTCTGCATGGGCCTATTAATTTTGCTCAACATTTTTTCGGGAATGCTGCAAGCTGAGTCTGACACTGCGAACACCTGCACATTTCAAAAATATTCCACCATATTTCAAAATTTTAGCTGCGGTACATGCAGCAGAAGATGTGGAGAAATCTTGAGCTTAAAACCTGGATCTTGTTCCTGCGACGCACATTGTATCATATATAAGGACTGCTGTCCGGATTTCATCGACGTCTGTCCAGAAACATACAAAAGCGGAAACAGACTGCTAGAAGACACTGCCCATGCACATCCCAAATGCCTAAACACCAGCACGCTGAATATAAATGCCAGAGGCAAATTTTATAATTTGTTGATTTCATCTTGCAGCGACAAATTTGTGAATTGCGAAAGAAATCCAAACTTACTGAATGCCTACCTACCGGTTACTGATAGTAAAACAGGGCTGCATTATGCCAGTTTCAATTGTGCAAAATGCAACTATGTCAACGCTTCGTACCTACTACCCTGGAAAATGCAATTTTCATGCCAGCAGGGTTTTCTGTCCATCTTCGGTATTTATAATAAAACGGAAGAGTTCTATAATTTTTCTACCTTGAAAAAATATCATATCATAAAATTGTTAAACTCAGATATGTGTGATATCAATTTCCAGCAGCCTGTGAATACCCCAAAAGTTCACGCATGTGACGCAGGTAACGTCATCGAACATTGCCCTGAAACCTGCACAGATTCTACGATCAAAACTAGATGTCGAATATCAAGAGCTCCAGTGACGAGTAGTAAAAACGTACACAACACTAAGAAAGTATATAAGAATATATACTGCGCTTTATGCAATGGTGAATCACAAGTATATTGTTTTGTACCCTATAAAATGGCCAAATCTGTGCAAAGAATGAACTACAAAACTCGAATGTTTGCAGATAAAAGTTATAGTTATCTCCGGGAAATAGGAGCACACAGCTTTGCAGTACTTTTGGATTTCAATCCATCGTCTGGAATAGAAATTGGTTACGAAAATGAACTGCCAAGAACCTGTCCTGCGGGGTACAGTATTATGAACACAGTGTGTACTCGTACTGATTTTGGACTCACCCACTTGCGTGTATATGTTAGTTTTCCATACCATTCCAAGGATATATTAAGTGGAAACATAAAACACATCTTTTCTGCGGAAACTTTAAACATAACGCATTCCGTTTTAGATACATTTATCGGGGAGGGATATTGGGAAAACTTGTCAATTAATGTAACAGGGACAGACGAGTCGAAACATTATCTTAACTATAAGCTTTGTTTAGCGTTTGTTCAGTGGAAGAATGTAACCCCTTCGGTTCTCAAAGGCTTAAGTGAATACTTGCAAAATCGCTTATCTACCTACATGGTGACACAATATGGGCTTACGATGAACATATCTGATTGGGATATCCATAGCTCAGATATTCCATTCAATACATCGTGCATCTATCATCGATACAATATCAGTGAGTATAAGAGAGTTAATAACAGTTCGGCATTTTTGTACACAACTGGCGAAATTTTGTTGGCTTCTCAATTCAAGGAGTATAGCGATTACATATTGGTCTGCAGAAAACATCTCGCCAAGCACTGGAAATTTAGTAAGCTCATGGAAGTTTTGACTTTAGTGTGCACCAGTGTATCATTTTTGTCACTTTCGATTCGGGTACTTTTGCAATATCCCTTGAAATCATATCAAACTTTTCCAGGTAAATTACAATTCGGGCTCTGTTTAACTCTGTTGGTTGCAACGTTGTCTTTTCTTACAGGCCCATTGTTTAGCTCGACATTTATACCATGCTATATACTGGGCGTTGTCCTTCATTGGTCATATCTATCGGCCTTTGCATGGATGTGTACTATAGCTGTGCATACGTGGAGAACCTTTCGGTCTTGTAGAAGTATGCAAAGTGCAGTAACCAAGTCAAGATCCGTTTTTTTATACAGCATACCACCCATTCTTGTACCAGCGCTTGTCGTTACAATACCCATATTATTTGATTTCTATCTGGATGCCGAATGGTTAAAACCGAAGTATGGCCAAGGTAGTTGCTGGTTAACTCAGAGGTATGCACTTTTGGTTTTCTTTGCAACGCCGGTAGCTGTATGCTTGTTGCTCAACATCATCATCTTCATATTAACTGTTAAGGCCATTAAAGGGACGTTATCGTCCACTGCTTCGGTAGTAAAACACCAAAGGAAGAGTATTGTGATATATGCCAGGCTGCTTACGCTGCTGGGTATCACGTGGATATTTGGATTTCTGGCCGCTGGAACCAAGCTGAAACCTCTATGGTACATTTTCATTATATTGAATGCCTCGCAAGGTGTTTTCATTTTCATAGCTTTCGTTTGCACAAGACGTGTTGCTGAGGTGGTTTTTGCAAAGTGTAAATGGCACTTGCGTGGCCATATTGACAATTCATCCAACACCCAAGGATCGAGGTCAGGTTCAACTGGTCGCCTATATACAAGACGTAGCACAACGTCTGATATTGTTCCCTGTTCTCTGCAAAATAATACGGACACCAGGCGGTGAAGCAATTAAATAATTTCAATACATATCTGTTTTACTCTGTTATATTGCAATATATATATAAAATTAATTTTGCCTTCAAGGCAAAGTATTATTGTAAGTATTTTTTCATGCTCCTTGAATGTATATAATCATGTGAAACGTTCTACTTTATACGTGGGCAGTTGTGTCAAACGCAAATGAAAATCCATGTAATCCATCTGTTGCAGGGTGAGCTAAGCAAAAGTTGTAATGAAAATTTAATGTAAACATTGTGCATAGGGTGGACATTAGTTTTAGAAAATTGCTTTTTATGCTATAAATGTGCTTTGATATCGTCACCCTCATGATACACAGGTCGTGGGAGTGTCTCCAGGGGCCATACATGTATCTTGGGTCAAAATTATTTTTCGCTCATAAAACTATTCATTCACAGAATTGCACCGTTTTGAAGACAATTTCCTCATACTTTTTAAATTTTAATGTGCATGTAACCCCTAAAAGATTCAATTCATAGAAATCTGGCCATTTCAGTTTTCTTTATATATATATATATATATATATATATATATATATATATATATATATATATATATATATATATATATATATATATATATATATATATATATATGTGTGTGTGTGTTTGTGTGTGTATGTATGTGTGTGTGTGTGTGTGTGTGTGTGTGTGTGTGTGTGTGTATGTGTGTGTGTGTGTGTGGTTTGTGACCCAATGAGGAGAAAACAGTCTTGCATTTACCATAACGCCGTTTGATTTGAATCGTCATCAGTTTTTTTTTTATTCAATATATAACTCCTGGTGCAACTTAAGCACTTTCATCTGATATCTGTCAGGTCATGACCAAGGTCATAGGTCACCCCACATTTCGGCCTGGCGCATGGAATTTATTTTCATCGAGGAGTGAATGACCACTGGGCTTCAAAAGAACAACAGCTGGCACAACATAAACCTGTTTTTATGAGTTTGACAAATCTACCTGGTACACATATGAAATATTGTTTAAGCAAGCGTGGTTGTGGTTGTTGTGTTGTTTGTTTGTTTGTTTGTTTTATTTCAGTGACTTGTATATACAGGATACAAACACACCATTTTATCATATATAGACAGGCACCCAGCCCTCTTGGGCTTGAAAGAATTCCTGTATCAGGATCACCCCCCCCCCCAAAAAAAATCAGGACAAAGAAAGGGGACGAGCGTCCTAATTCAGGGGAACGTACCATGCTGCGTGTAGAATATTTAAACAGAGTAAGTCTATATGAATAATCTAGTTGTGGAGTAGAGTTTGATACGCCTCTTCAACAAAGCATGGAACAAAACCTCAGACAAGTGCTTGACGTCCACATTCTTAAATAGACACACAAATTTCTCGTCATTGGTCATCTCCAAAACGTTTCATCTAATTGCGCGACTTTTGCGTACAAAAGTTGCCTCTGCTTAAAATTAAACGGACACTCACACAAAAAATGAATTCCATCTTCAATTACTTCGTAATTACAAAAATGCACAATCGTCTCCCTAATGGGACCCCCAATAAAACGACCACTATCAACTCGTGAAAGCAGGATACCAAGTCTAAATTGAGCTAAAACAGAGCTCTCGTACTTAAGAAGAAAAGATGAAACATAAGCTTCGGGTTTAAAGTTTTGAATTTGGCATAATGTCTTAACTAAGGCTTTGACCGCACGCTAACAGTCGTAATATATTTGACTTATACCCGTAACACGTTTAATTTACATGGTTATTTTTCATACAACTTAATCTTATTTGTGTTTTTGATGAATGCAAAGTGTTGCCTTCATGCATTTTACTTTGACTGTAAAAGCTCTTTCTTTAATTTGCCGTGAATTATCTGTTACATGAAAGGCTTGCTGGGGCTTGCTTTCCTGTTCTTTGTATTTGTGTGTGGAGTGGGTAATTCAGTTGTTTTAAATTCTAAGAGCAAAGGGGCCAAATTTGAACGAGGAGATTAAGCATTACACAATTATCGGTGTATATTCATGCAAAAAAAGCCATGGGACAAAAGATATTCTCACGCATGTAGTGCAGAACCATGTATATTTAGACGATGGCTACTCAGAGGTCATACTCCCCAGATTTGTTCCACAGATGTCATAGTGCGCTCAGAGGGCACGTCGAAACGGGAGATGGGAGAAGCCACCTCTTCCAGCCAATGAACGATTATGTCAATTTTGTGATACTTTTTAATGTGTCATTTTGTTTTTGAGTGTCCCGTGTATGAAAATATTCTTAACCATTATATAGCGATGTAGACATGAAAATTAGCATACTTTTGTTCAGCTGTTGTCCTGCGAAGATATTTCTGTTTTTGCAGACTTGCAGCCTTTGTGTATGAATCCGTTGAACTTAGGAAAAGCACCCTAGAAAAGAGTGAAACTTCCACGAATGTGTAATTCCCAGCGCAGGTTAAAACAGGCACCTTTTTATTTAACTTTGGTCACTTTACATTGTGCTTCATGTGACTGTCACAAGCGATGTAATGAATATTATGTATTGCTCATGGGTCAAACTGGCCTAAAGCTCAATAAACTGATGTCATATGTTAATAAGATGCAGTAGTCTGAGAAAATTGACCCTATACCAAACGGAAATTACGTGCGAATCCACGAAAATGGATTTACGGGGAAGCATATTGTTTCCTGTGTCGGTTTTGAATTTTGGGTAGTCAAAGGACTGATTTACAAGGGAACTGTTCAAGTCATATGTCAATTATTAAGTTACTGTCCAACATTTACTTATAGCTACAGATGCCTTTACCTCACATATACCTCGGTCAATGTCACTAGACCAACATCAGCTTTTTGTGTTCCTCTTGAGATTTGCTAAAGGCCACAAGGGAATTCAAGCTGCTGTTTCTGAGAAACAGGGCAGCAACGGATTAAAGAAAACAACTAACAAGTTTAGGGAAACTTTCCGCTACGGTGCGGGTGTGACTTACATAAATCACACGCAAATTAAAGCAATTAAAAGATAATACATTTAACACAGGTTACACATACGACACCATAAATTCAACATTTTTTTTTTAAATTGCACCATACAAACCTCTCCTATCGATAAAGAAAAAATTTAAAAATACACTCCTCAACATTTCCTTCTCTTCTGGGATCCAAAACAAAAGAATGGTCTTTTACTTTACTTTGGTTGATGTATGTTTAAAGAGGTATACATGTGGATACGTGCATGAAGTCAGGTCAAATTGTGACACCTTTGTGTGGATTCAAAGTTCAGGGGACTCATTGCAATTGTGTGCCTGGAACTTTCTGTTGAATTGTTCTATTTGGTTTCCTTCCCTGAGAAGGTGCATGAGTATTTATTAAATCTTTTTTCTGAGTCAAAAATTTTAATTTAAATTTTGCTATTTTTATGAACATTTGTGCGATACATTTTCCTCTCCACAAAGTTAACTGAATAATATTATGCCAACTACACGGTGATATTAAGTAGGTCTTACTGTTGTTATTATTATTATTTTTAACTGGTCGCCGTGTCGGTTTCAACAGTAGCAACTATTGAGTCCTGGTCAGTTCTAATCCCATTATCATTGCGAGTGGAAAGTGGTCTTCGATGAATGCATGGCTAGTCACTGGCCACTCAAGCGAGACAAAGCTGACGGTCTCCCTCCGGCTGCCGACACCAGGGACTTGTCAAACTTGCACAAGCCCACTCTGGACTACCATCAATTCGGTGGGAGTGACGTCACAACATCCGGGTTTCGCGGGATCTTAGAAGTCAAACCAGTGCCACAACTTTTTTATTTTTGCATTAATGCAAAATGATCCACGTCATGATTTAAGTTTTTTTGAGTAAGACCTCTACATTTCTATGTGGCTCTTTTGTCAATTTAAACAAAAACTCTTGCCCTACACCCTAACAAAGGAAATATATCGATCTCAAGCACGATTTGATCAAAGCGGTCAAACCTGTGTGAATACAATTGCATGGGTACCGGTCCGTGCATTTTTCTTGGTTATCGTCACGAACGATGGTTCCTCTTTTATTTTTTTTCTAAAGATTGGTTGTGTGTTATAATTGCCATTCAATTATAGTGGTCGAGCTTGTTGCTGTAAATAGTCCATAAACACACTTTATCGCAGTTACTGACAAACTGTCAGGATGATAAACACGCGGAGGCTGTATTTTCACCCGAGCCATGTTTACCTGCGGCTGGCGTATTTTACTCTCTTTCCGTGAAAAAATTGGACCCTCTGCTCTATTGTACGCAAAGACTGGTACAGTGGTAGTATATGTTATCATTCTGACCAATTTATAGCATTAAATTTTGTTTCTTGCTTTAATAAATTGTCCGTAATCGTCACTTGTGTTCACACATATGTCACCCATCTTTCAAGCCAGACTTCACAACACGAGGCAACGACTTCTACCGAACGAAACCGCGGTAGAAAAACTTTTTGATTAGACAGCGAACACCATGTGATCAATTCTGGGCCCTTGTAGTTTCCGACTAAAATAACGATGCATCTGTCTGAAATAGAGGCAGTTTTGAAGGGGTTCCCGCTAAAATACTTTTGTTTCAGCCAATGGGAGAGCTTGTTGTTAAAATAGACAAGGTTTTGAGCATTCTAACCATATAAACAACATGCCGCGGAGACCAAAAAAAAATCGAGATCGAGACGATGAAATCACCCTATTTTTGCGCAGTTTTGCAAAGTTACATCATTCAAATTGTCACAAGCAACGACCCGATCATTGATTTAAATCATCGTAGAAGGAAAATATTCATTTTAACGCAAAATCGAAATAGGCATCGGCAAGAACTGACGTTTCTCTAGCCTATAATAAGATGTGCGTGCTTGCATATAAATAGACAACAGTCAACACAATGAATTTGAGACGGCCTAGAATTTGTCACGTGCTTGACTGCTCATGAATAATTCATACCAGCGACAAGCCGGCAAGTTTTACAAGTCTCACTGGACACCCTCCGCCTCACGCGGTGCACTGCAATTAATCCTTCATAACACAGTAGCTCAATCAACAGCTTCTGAAGAGGAGTGCGTTATGACCGCTAGCTTGTATGTGTGATTAGAAACACAGTGCAGACCACCTGGCGCTAATCATCTTGAGTCAATGTTATCTGGTTATATATACACGTTCCAGGCCAATAATCAGCTAGGTAACTTGAAGGGCCTACCTGTATTGTAACAGAATAAGGCTACGACGTGTGTTTACTTAAAATTTAATTTGGCAATGAATTTGATTTTAAATAAAATACGGAAGACAGTCCAGTGAGACTTGAGCAAGTCTATGTCTGATACACAATACTATTTCTGGGGCCTACAACTAGTCACGGTTTGTCGTTGTATTTACATTCTCAGGTAATGCTCACTCTGGAAAACTCCCAGTATATATTGTACATTACATTCAATCGACAAATTAACCTTCCCTTAACACTAATCACACATATATTTTGGACGGTACCTCTTTAAAATATCCAATCGACATGGCTGCCATTGTGAAAATAGTGAGTTCCACGCCCATTGCCAATGGTTTGTAAATGACCATTGGCACGATATTGCCAGATGGGGGTGGGAAGAGGGTTATAATATATGAAACCAAAAGTATGTATTTTGCAATTATTTCAGAGCATTGATAATGATATACATGCTATAGCCGCGATTCACTTTGATATCCAAATCAAGTATCAAGACTGTCCCGCAATCAATGCATTAATTGAGCAATGTTCAAAATGGCGCTGGAGCGTGCCCTGTTGCATTTGTATTTGTAACTAACGATGATAACTGCTTCAGACACAACCAAGCGGGCAGATTAAAGTTAAGATAGTAAGTCATGTTTCAAAAGTACTTTAATGACCGTTTGCCCTGGTAGCTCGGAAAATGGACACCTGGAACCGTGCTGAAAACACATGGCCACGATTCACTGTGATTTTCCTTGTGTACAATTGTTTGCCAATTTACACGACACCGAGGCAATAGATTATACATTTGCACAGCGTCGCGACCACATGCTATCCAGTGGTAAACTGTCACTTGTCAGTGTCACTCCCGCTGCATTATGGTGCATTATTAAAACTTTTGACATAGGTGTGGTTGGCTTAGAAATGGGGATGTACACTTCGAATTGAAAAAACTGGTTGACAAAATAGAGGGTCTAGCATATGTATCGTAACTGGGTGGATTTTTCGGGAAGAAAGTATTTTGCCCCTTGACTTGAGTCTTTAATGATCGGCCCTTGACTTGAGTCTTTCATGGTCGCCCCCGAACTAGTCCAGTGGCAGTACACCACGAATGGCACGATACGCAGGTACATGTACCGGGCCTATGTGAATATATATTTTTGTTTTTTTAGGTAGAGCAGAATGACCGCATTTCGCCCCAACAGCAGTGACCACAAATTACAGAGTATTTGTAAGCTTTCAAAGTGTTGTTCGCCGATGTATTTATTGAAACTGTCCACGACATCTTTCTCCATTACGCTTCACACATTTAAACACAACCACAGATGCGTCTGCATACGCCGAACTTTTCGAGTGCAATGAGGTCGTTAAAAGTGGATCCGAAATACGTCACAATGACCAAGTTGCATCTGATTGGCTGAAACCAACCGTGAAAACAGAATTCTCGCTAAAATGACTGTGCCGTGAAAATAGCCAGCTGGTCTATTTTAACGGGATCATGAAAATAGTCATTCCGTTTATTATATAAAGCAGGTCCCCGAAGCTATAAAAGTTACGCCTTTGGTGCTTATATTTATTTATATATCAATTTATTAAAAATTTAGATCAATCTTATGATTCATAATAGTTAAAGCATTTCAACTACAAACTTGTGCAAAGCAACTTAATATTTTTCCGATTTCATACTTGCATTTCTGCTATTTTCATGTTGTGGTCCACCATGGAAATGAGCCAAGGCAAGATTCCCTAGGCGTTTGGTACTCCCATTTCATGCATCATAGTTTGGTGTGCTTTCAGCAATTATATTGCACCATCCTGGCATATGTGTGCAAAAAATATTATGAATCAACATTCAGTGATAAAATTAAGTACATTTAGGCCTAGTGATTATCTTAATGTATTTTAGAGTGTGTGTGTGTCAACACACACTTTTCTGTTTTTCCGGAAATTCTTTCTTTCTTTCTTTCTTTCTTTCTTCTTTTTTTTACTAGTGAATTTGTCCGACACTTTTCTCTGACACTATCATTTGAAGCAACTCCAAACTTGGCATGATTGTACCTCCATGCAAGACGTTGAACCGTTTTATGCAGAGGAATGAAGATGTTAAAAATTATGCAAATTAGCGGCATTTGAAATTTTAAATCTTGAATATCTTCAAAAGTATAATAGATATAGATGTCATTCCAACTCCTACTTGGGGGTTATTGGCCATTGCGCATCTAATGAATTTAAAACAAAAGTTGTAGCAATTTAAATTATGCTAATTAGCAGTATTTGAAATTTTCAATCTTGTATATCTTCAACACTGTAATAGATAGAGAGGTCCCTCTAACTTCTTCTAGGGGGTTGTTGACCATTGCGCAGTTAATGAATTAAACATAAAAGTTGTAGCGATTTAAATTATACTGGATAGCACCATTATAAATATTAAATCTTGACTAACGCCAAAGCTATAATAGAAAGAGAGGCCATTCCAACTTCTACTCCTGCGTTATAGAATAGTTGTACATTGCCGAACCAATATGCTTTGAAGACACACACACTGATTTGCTATGCAGCAAATCACGTTTCCTAGTACATAAGAAAATGTATATACATGTATATAATATGTGCATTATTTTACCACTTCAAACACTTCATAGGTTAGTTGCATCACTGTAGAATTCAACCTAACTTGCAAACAAGAAGACATTAATCCTTTCTTGTAACTGGTGTCCAAACAAACTGGATCGCAAAAGGCGCAGCCCATGAAGGTCAATGCAATACTGATAAACAATGTTGTCCCGCTGCTTCAAACATTTTCTAAACAATATGACGAAAACACTAATCAAAGTATATGTGCATCTCTGCAGTGTCCAAATAAGCTGCACCAGAGATCTGATGATTTGAGTGCCCCAATTTCACTGTTGTACCACCATTCGATTGTTTTGCATTTTCACTTATATGTTAGTTTTCACTTATGATCTCTTAAACAGTTAAGAATATTTTAATCGAATCCAAGTGGACGGGGGGGGGGGGGGAGGGTTCAGTCGCCGTCCGACTTAATTCGAACAGACCCGAAGACTTCTTGCTTTCGCTGTGATAATAAATGTTTGACACCCGTGGACCTGTCTGTGTGGGCGCAGTCCTTTAATGCAATTGTGTGGTTTGTTATATAGTATCCTGTGGCCTTTACTTTGTCAATTATGTATTTTTTTCTTTATCTTCAGATTCGTGTCATTTTAGTTCCCTATTTGTAAGTTTGTTCTTGTTTAGATGTAAAAATGCTGTTAAGCTATTACTTTACAGGAAATTGCTATATGAGATTGTTTGCATTTAAAAGTGTAATTACTTTTTGGAAGATAATATGCACCATTTATGTCATAGAGACCACTTTGTGCACCTGATGTGCACAACTAGAGAACATGCACATTATGCAACGAATGCTCTGAATTTTCAGTTTATTACGCATGAGGCAGTTACACAAATAAATATCTGTTGAATTACTTTTACCAAAATTGCTGTGAAGCTCAGGAGTGTTAACTTTATACAATTTAAGTGAAATGTCAATGGAACCCGGTGGTTTAAGAACTGATTCATTTTTTATCCATTTACCGGTATCAACAGGTAAATAAAGAACTTTTTTTTTTTTACATTTGTTGCATACAGGGCTCGTTTCAAGCGACAGGCGTTAAGTTTCACTTAAGTATCATCATCGTCATTGATCACTCCTTACATAGACAGACAGATCACAGTTTACAATGAGTCAAACTGGGTTATACATGTATGCTGCCATAGGGGTTTTGTGTTAAGTTATGAACATCAATTTAACTTAGGTCACATCGTAGCAGGCTAAACTGGAGACTCTCAAGACAAATACAACGCAGGTAGTATATTTTATAACACACATGGGGTAAAACATGATTTAGCTTTACAACAGGAGGCAACAGGAACTAAATATGCGATACCTTGTGTACACTAAAGTTTTTGACAAAAATTAAAAGGCAACCCGTTTGTATTGTCCAATGAAATTATTTACAGCAGTCAAGGTTGTTTTATTAGTTTCAATGTCCAAATACGAACTTTCCCTCAGTACACAATGAAGAATTAAATTCCGATCTAGATTAGTGAGTTACTTTGGGTGGATTCCAGGTAGGAAATTTGAAGCTGTAAGTTTGAGAAGAGTCGAATGTGGTCTAGTGTATCGTGGGCAAATAAGTTGAACTAACAAAGAGAAAAAAAATGATCTGTACCCTCAGAACGAGAGACCCACGAACAACAGAATTCATTTATCCACAGATATGACAAACTTGTGATTTTGTCTGTGAAATTGATATTATGTTGCTTTTGGTGTGCCAAGTACCACGTGCCTTCAGATTTCGTAACAAAGTTCAGTCTTTATTTAGCACGATTCCGCCCTCTGTGGGACCAAATGTACCAAAACAAAAACAAAAAACAAAAAAAAAAAAAAGAAAACAAAAACAAAAAACCAAAAACAAAAAACAAAACAAAAAACAAACAAAAAAAACAAAAACAAAAAAACAAAAACAAAAAAACAAAAAAAAAAAAAAAAAAAAAAAAAAAAAACAGGCAAAATGTACAACCGTGCATAGTATATCAACTGCGTCAGACTACACCCCCCCCCCCCCCCAAGTACATAGCCTGAAATGAGGTAATACATTATAAATAAACTTAAACTGCTGCCATATTCGCATTGACAAGGTACCTGTGTTGCTGTGGGTGGGCGCAATGTTGTGGATCTGCTTCTTTGTTATTATACATGTCCCACCACATATGGCCAACTTTTTACACCATAACTCCCTCACTTGTCACCATGCTCATAAATATATTGGTATGCTGAACGAGAAAAATGCTTGCATTTTTTTACATTCAATTCCGCAGTTCTAATAATTCTTTCAGTCACTGGATATTTAGCCATGACGTGCGGGTCTCATCTTCCACTACCTTTATGTGGCCTTTATGAACTTTAAGGGACTCCAGCATATGTAACACTAATAACGGGGCAATTACCATGACTATATTTTAAAAACTATACGCTTTCAATCTGATGCCATCACATAATTCAAATAGTTCGTTGTCAATCGCGCGACTGTTACCTGGCTCTGAAAATATATTTGTATCTTTCACATTTAGCATATGATTAGTTATATCTATTTCTGTATCCCCACTGTCTGTCTTGTTACACTTGTGGTATTTTCCTTCAACTTGTTGCAGAATGCGATGCTCTGTGTCCTCTTTACGCTGGTTGGTAAGTGTACTTAGAGCATCGCACTTGGTTTTGTGTTGTTTCGTCTGTCCTGTCCATTCGTCCTTTCTTCCACAAGAGGGTTTTATTTAGGGCTTTGCCCTTCACCCCAATTGTATTCGATCGAATAAAATACGTTTAAATCAACGGGGCAATTCTACTCTAGCTTCAGAGTATGATACAGATTGTTATGAGAAACAGAAACCACTTAGCTGAGATGACTTCTCACCTGTCCTAACATGTAAATTAAGCATCTGCGTTTCTGCGTATGATCCAACATGGCTGCCGTACTTGACGTAAAGGACCGTATCAAATATTTTCTCTTTTTTATAGCCCATACACAAGCCATACATCCAGATAAGTGGCCGACAGCTCAGTAATAATTTTTTAACAGTGGATAAACAGCATATTTTGTTCTTGATCACCACATTGGCCAAATTTCCAATAAACTAATTATCCTCTTGCACGTTCAATATGCGCCGCTTTTGCTTGTGGGTAGATAATTCATATTGTTTTTCAGCAATGTTATGTTCCCATGTGGTTTTTTTTTTATTTTTATAAGTTCTGTGAGAAAACCTTTAATATGAGGTAAGAAAGGGTCGTGTTTATATCTATAGACATACTTCTTAGCAAATATAAATGAAAGGTTATAAAAAATACCCACATTACTGGAATAAAAAATACTTCTTGCATCGAAAAATCAATATTTGTAGCGTCGTTCATTTTTAATTTTGTCAGTCAGTACCGGAGTCCCAAAATTCTGTACTATTTCACAGGTCCAGAATAAATGGGTGATTGTTTTTTAATTTTCATTCCACAAGCCCTAAATGACGGTCAAACAAAAATATTCTGTTTTTCTTGAAGCACACACACACACATACATATGTATATATATATATATATATATATATATATATATATATATATATATATATATATATATATATATATATATATATAGTAGGCCGAGACACTTTTTTTCAAAAAAGCAGTCCCCATCATGATTACTCCTGCCAAACCAATTATGTCAGAGCTCCGCTCAGCAAAATGAGGAATGGACTTCAGGTTATCGCTGAAGTCAATGCTGCCTGATTTTGTTTCTGTATATGACTTTAAATTTGCTCAAAAAGTGCAACAGAGTATACATTTCTAGAAAAGATACGAACTGATGTCCATGGAACTTTGTTAACGTTTCTTGGAAGCAGTCTTTCCACAGCCACTATAAAAGTGTAGATAAGTGATTTCCCATTCTTTGGTAAAAAAAATATTCAATTCCGCTTGTAAATTTTCGTGTATTTCTGCATGAAATTTATGATAAAGTAAAATGATGGACAACTTACATGAGCAGATGTTGGTATCTCGAGCTTCACATCATACTCTTCCATTTAACTTCAACCAAATGGATGACGGCTGTTGTCTATTTGACTAAGTCACTTTTTATACAAGACCACAATATCCTTGAATCACACAACTGTGATACTTGCTAATTTGTGGTTTTACACGATTTCATTGCTTTATTTTCTGAATATCTATTTTTTCTGTAGACAGAATAATAACATTTAATTTTTTGTATCATTTTTGTTGACGAAATTGAATAGGATCACAAATTTGTTTAGTGGAATTTCTGGTCGATCAAATTGATAAATGGTTCACATATTGCCCACAAAACTAATGATGACATATGTCAAAGGGTTCACAATTCTATGGACAAAATTGATGTCATTTCACAAATGTATGGCAGCCTTTAGTTATTTTCCTACCTGAAGAAGAACCGAAACATAGGATCTAAATTCTGTTTCGTGTAAATTTTCATAATGTAAATATTTGATGAATAAGCTTACTTTATTCAATGTTTGAGGGTGAAATATCATTTTCAAGAGTGAATTTCAAAAGGAGTAGCTCACTGTAGATCACATGACCCAAACGTTGTAACAACTAATTGTGACACCCCTGCATCAGTGACGTAGTGCATTAACATTCAAACAAAATCAAATGTGCCCGAGGGATGTTTGATTATACGTCACAAGCGACCTATAATAACTACGACGAACGTTTACAAACACAGCACACCAGGTCGGCGTTAAAGAGCACTTTTTTTTGTTTTTTTTGCAATGCATCCCCAATTAAACATAGAATAAACATAATCTTATATGGCTGACGAGTGAGTTTTTTCTTTTAGACGGGATCGTTGTTGGTGCGGAAATGCTGGAAAGTAGAGTAAGGATAGGCTTAGTGAACGGCATCCTGGTTAAGTACTGGGCAGGAAGATGTAGTGTGCTGCGTTTTAGAGAGAAAGAATCTGTAGCGATCAACTAAAGGAAGGGAAGGGAAAAGGTATTTGTAAAGCTACCCCTTACACCGGGGGCATCCGAAAAACGGGGTTATTTCATGGTGCGTCCATACATTTTCTTTGCATTCATTTAAAAAATACAAGTATAAACCAAAAAGATAAAGTATTCAGCAGAATTATTCCGTTAACTAACATAAATGATGTACATACATGATATAATAATATAAGCCTCAACTTGAATAAAAAAACCTACACGTGAAACTCTGAAAAATTGAAATTATTTCCCTTACTTCAAAAGCTACCTGCACAACACCAAACCTGTAAAGAACACATAGTGTAAAAACAAGAGGTACCTCGGACCGCAAAGGCAAGCACCCACATTTCTTCCTCTTTGAGATAGTAAATTCAATAAAAAATATTGTCGTGCGATGAGAGTATACTACACCTATATCCATTTAAGCGATTAAGTTTACCTTTCAAGTGTCTTTCTATGTGTGAGAGTTTTGTAATGACTAATAATATAATACCTAAATATTTATACATAGAGCTTTCATCGAGTGTCAAAGTTCCTCAAAACCATTTCCTTGTCATATCCATTTTCTAACCTATTGCCATAACTTTTGATTTAGTGTCACTAAATTTCATACCCCATTTTATAGCAAATCTATGTGCAATATTAAGCATTTCCTGTAGTTGTTTGCTATCAACACTTCCCATGAAAACAACATCAACTGCATTCACCGTATCAAAGGCTCTGCTGAATGTTAGGTATTTTACGGCTTCCTGTTTTAAAGGATCGCGACTTAAGTGACACGCCAAAGGCTTTTAATTGCTTTCCACAAATATGTCAAAGTCATTAAAAATCAGCGCACAGTTCCTTTTTCCCCGACGAAAAATATTCAGGGTGCACTGATAAATAAATAATGAATGAATGAACAAACGAACACACAAATGAAGGAACAAGCAAGCAAATTAATAATTACATAGATAAAATGAAACACTTTAGTGATAATAAACCATAGCCTAAAAGAAAATGAATTCTTCGTAGAAAATGATAAAATCTTTCACCTTGTTACAGATTGGTTCGTGTATTCTTGTATAACGTCAAAGTCTGAGAAGAGCAATTATTTTCACGTCTAATTTATAACATGTATATTTACCCAGTCACCTTAAATTTACACTGGTATCATCTCATTTGACGATGAAATGGAGATGAAAATGTGGACCTAATTACACTAGACCATAACATCATTTTTCTCAATATCACTTTAAAGGACTATATCTAGGAAAAAGCAAAAGTTATATGTCCATGCTGGCAAGTAGTGAATGGTATTATCACTAAATAATGCTACTTTCATTTCTTGATTTTAAATGAATTTCGAAATGAAGTGATGGAAGAATGGCACTACATACAATAGTATTAGTATAGTTAATATAGCGAGAGAGAGAGAGAGAGAGGAGAGAGAGAGAGAGAGAGAGAGAGAGAGAGAGAGAGAGAGAGAGAGAGAGAGAGAGAGAGAGAGAGATGAGAGAGAGAGAGAGAGAGAGAGAGAGAGAGAGAGAAGAGAGAGAGAGAGAGAGAGAGAGAGAGAGAGAGAGAAGAGAGAGAGAGAGAGAGATTTTCCAAGACTGTAACGCAGGTCACTATCAAACTTTTAAATGAATTTTTGGGGTCCTCATTTTTGGGATTTTTTTTTTTTTTTTTCAATCTTTGGGAGATGCTGGGTCAAAAGCTTTGAAAATTTCACAACAGCACTTCTGGATTTCCCTGCGCTTTGTTCAACAAGTGGCAATTGATTGTTGACTGCTTTTTTATTTAGTTCTGTGCATTTACGTTTGATTTCTTCTCGTTAACCGCACACAGGGTGGTCTTCAAACAAAGCGGAAAATGTAGCTTGACTCTCAAACTGCAACTATGTTTTTTCCCAACTTCAAACGATTTTTTTAATTACCCAAAGATCCGTAAGGGTACACGTTAGGCCATACTGGAATGGTTGTGGGATTTGTATAATTTGTTTATCCGTTCTGAGGGGATATTTTAAAACGTCTTACCTTAAAACGATACTCTCTGCAACCTGAGAAACCAGCATCGCAGTACTTGCAGTAGATTGGATAAACAGGTACAACATCAGTGTTTACCAAGACATGTTCCCAATGCTGATGAGTCCCCTTTCTCTGAATGATAATTCAATATATTCCCACCAGTGTAACATACTTAAATAATCACAAATCTAAATATTGCTGTTATGACTTTGTCTGGACTGTAAAATTATTTAAGTACAAACAAGGGCCATACAGAAAATAGAAAAAGAATTGCACCACCTGCTTGCCAAAATGAGAATTATATAACCCAAGTGATCTTGCGTTGAATATCGTTAGTTGGTTGACTGGTTCTTGATTTTTATTTTTAAATCCATAAAATAAAAGAATCAATCTATATCTCTTTCTTTCAAAAGCTTCATAGATTTTTTTCATTGGGTGTCTTTATGTTATATTAAACCATTCGATGGTTTGTGAGAAGTAAAAAATGTTTTAAAAACCCACAAAACCATAAGGACAATGCAATATACGCTCTCCATTGATACTAGTATTTGCATGAACAGCAGCATTAATTACCGATACATGGTAACAAAGTTTGACATCCCTAATGGCTACTTGGACAAATTAATGGAACCAGACAGTTTACATTATGTTTGTGGAGTAAAATACAATGAAAAGAAATTGGAATACACAACCCTTGCCCTGAATGACTGAAATGGCTCTACATGACAGCAGTAGAAGCTTCTGCTCTTACTCTCTCCTATTTCCGTTAGCCATGTACGCAGACAAAAATCGTCCGTCAGTGTGTTGACCACCACACACCATTGGACCCTTGCCTTGGACGCACTGCCAAGAGGAAGGGAAGGAGGGAAGGTTGCGACTTGTTCTCAGTGCATTTTAATTTCACGCTCTATGCGCGACATTGAAATATGTGAACATTTCTCAAGATATAGAAAAATCAAGTTTGGGGCCATCGAATCTTCTTGCTGGGTAAATGGCAAGCACCAAAACGGAATACTGCACGCCCGAATTTCAAATGTTTCATGAATTTAAAACATATTGACGACAAAACGGAGTTCATGAAATTAAATTATAAACCTACACAAGTGAATTGTACAAAAGAGTCACTGCATGTAGGAAAAAAAAAGTTTCATTGTAAAAATTGCTTAATGTTTGAATGAACCTAATGAAAGCAAATACCTAATAAAGGCAAATGCAAATAAGACTGTTTCCAAACGTACAGTATTCTATCTGCACAATTCAGCTTCGAGTGGGAATTACTTACAACTTTGATTCTGGACCAATCATAATCCACGCATACATCATATCACATCTAGATCTATGTTACTAAAATTGCCTTCACTGTGTATACTGTTTGACAACTGATCTAAGTAAGTTACAACATGCCCAGAACTGTGAAGTGAGAGTAATTTTGGTACCAAAAGGCAGCACCCTAAACATCAATTTTAGGACAATCGCCTTGGTTTCCCGTCAGGAAGTGGCTTATTCACGGAATATAGTTATAAAATACACACCTTCAAATGGTTGTGTATATTAATCAACAGTGCTATTTAACACTTTACACGCTCGTTCATTCAGGTCCAGTGACATGGAGTTTAATTCCACCACAGACTAGGTTGAAGCCATATGGATACTCTTTCTTTTCAAAAGCTGTCCCGATTTTGTAAAATATATTTACCTGATTATAGAGTAAGTTAATCTGTCAAAGTTTTTAAACGTCCGTTGAAAACATGTCTTTTTAAACTTACTTTGGATGAATTGCTCAACTTGAAAAACCCTTGTAACCGGACACTCAACTTTTTTGGGGTGGGGTGGGGGTGGGGGGCTGGGGTTGAGGTTGGGGGTGTTTTGTTTTTGGTCTCGTTTTTGTTTTTTGTTTGGTTTTTTGTTTTTGTTTTGTTTTGTTTGTTTGTTTGTTTTTTTTGTCATAGCAGGCAATAGTATTTTTACCCAGGCATATTCCTGACAGTTCAAGCATCCAGGCATGCAACATTTATATATTTCCTATGCAGAGATGCCAACTGTCACTCATCATCAGGGAAAGTAACTGTAATTAGCTGAAATTTTTTATCAATTTACGGGGTTTGCCCCGCATTGAAACTAAGCATTTGCTCAAATATTCTCTGTCCCTGATGTTCTTTCTTAAATGTCAATGAAACCGCATTTTGAATGTTGGCAGCCCTGCCTATAGAACTTACTTAATATTATGCATGTTGCCCTTGATAAAGTTATGCGCTGAGTCAAGGCTAATAAATGGAAAAAAAATGGAAACGGTCCTAATTGACTATTTCGTTGTAGTGCTGGAGCGGAAAGTGACCGCAGGCGACGTGAGGTGAGGACCTATTCTGTGTAAATCTTTATGACATAACGGGGGTACAAAGCTCGTTCCTTTTTGCCCGAGCTTTCAACTGTAAGGACCACATATATATATATATATATATATATATATATATATATATATATATATATATATATATATATATATATATATATATATATATATATATATATATATATATATATATATATGCAAAGTTCAAAGCCTGGCACTGGTATTAGTGATGGGCGTAGCTTCTTCAAGACCACTTGCTGTCTTTCCAGTTTTCCACGCTGTGGTAGTTGAAGACGACATACTTTCCTGTTTTGATCCTTTGGACGGTTGTTCAAAAATATTGAATTTGCAGTTTCCAAACAAAGACTGTGCTACTTGCTTGGTACACACAAAAGCTAAGAAGATAAATATTCCTTGAGACGCATTCAGTATGATAAAGATGTACCACAACACCTCAGCAGATTGCACCGCCGCGGCAGCGAAACCAAAAATCCATGTGGCCCCCAGTAGAGTCATCAGCCTCACGTATATTGCAAACGTTCTTCTGTCGCGGTTGAACATTGCAGCTGTTGTGGCCATCGTGTCGTGTATGGCTTTAGCAGTCAGACTAAAAGCAAGAATATTGACCAATAAACATACTCCAACAGGGGCTGCGAAGAAAATCAGAAGTGCATACTTCTGCGTAAACCAACAAATTCCAAGTCCATATTTTGGTTTCAACCAGTCAATGTCCAGGAGGAAGTCAAAGAGAATAGGTATTGTCACCACAATGGATGGGATAATCAGACAGGGCATGCCATACAGTACAATGGACTGGGACCTACTGCCCACAGTCTGCAACCTGCTTGATGCAAACGTTCTCCATGTGTGAACAGCTATTGTGCACATCCATACAAATGTGGACAGATACGACCAATGAAGTACCACGCCAGCAATATAGCAAGGTATCAGAGAGCCTCTTAAAAGTGGCCCCACTAAGAATACCACCGTAGCTATAAGCAAAGTCAATGAAAATCCAAACTGTAATTTTCCTGGGAATGTTTGGAATGCTTTCACATGGCATTGGAGGAGAACCCGGATGAGCAGAGCCAGTAGTGAAAGACATGTGCAAATTAAAGTTACTATGCCCATTGCCAATGTAAACTGCCATTGGTTTGTTTTTGGAGTCTTACAGACCAAAATGTTATCACCATACACAGTGTACTTTGAAGGCAGCAAAAGCTCACCGGACAGGTGAACGATCGCAGAGCCATTTTCAAATAACGTATAACTCGTGGCATTATAAGACACATAGGGACATGATAGCGAGTTGTTCATCCAGGTCGATCTGCTGTGTATGTCTACTAATGACACATTCACTTGAATCCTATAAAGCGCAGTCAAAACGGTGAATAAATCATATTGTAAGTCAATACTAACATTCTTCACTGCCTGGTCACTAATATTCTTCCACCTTAGATATGAGAGAGATATATCATACTTGTATTTGTTGAGTGCTTTTCCTTCTGTAATATTTACATGTAAATCTTTCCAAAAGTTGCTTCCCATAATTCTGTCAAGTACCGATTTGCAACCAAGGCTTGTGATGTTGGTTATAGATTTGGCAAAATCTGGTTCCACCATACTAATGCTCGATGAGTGTACCATCACATATAATGACATGAAAGTTTGATGAAAGTCAATGTAGGTGCATACTTGGTCAATTACAGCATATCCTGGTGCGCAAACAATTTTATTGTTCGGTTCTGTGTTGTATCCAACTCGAATTCCATTATTAGGGTTAAAATCCATAAGCACAGCAAAACTATACATTCCAACAGCAAAGGGCCATTCTTTTTCTTTGATATTACAACTGAGGCGTGCCGAATCTCCATTACAAAGAGCACAATAAATATTCTTGTAAATCTTAGATGTGCTACCTGACGTCACATGGCGCGTGGACCGCAGGCATTTTTTGTGGAGATTTGTGCCAGTGCATCCAATTGAACAAGATGAAATTTTTGTCTCCAGACACGTATGGGGTGGTGGGGTATCACGCGGCCTCGTGAGATATATATTACACAAATCTGACCGCAACATCATGTCCATAATTTCAGATTCTGTAAACAACGACGAATTATAGTACAAGTCCGTCTCATTTTTAATTCCAAGGGTTGGCAAAAACTTTGGTAAACAAGAAAATTGCATGGCCCATGGGACTAAATAAGTTGAATTAGCACTGTTACATTTTGCGCAGTTAAAATTTATGTAGTGTACGCCCGTTGACATATCTGTTACAGGTACAAAAGCATTCATAACTCTGACGCTTCGTTCGCACTGGAAGTAGCCTTTGCTGCATGAAGAGATAAACTGAATGTAGGTAAAGTAATGGCCCAGAATCCTCGTTGAATAATCACATTTGACATCGTTAATTTTGACTTTTTCCCTCAATTTAATGCCTCTTTGGTAGTTTTCTGGACATTCCTCTTCAAAGTCGGGACAACAGTCTTTGTATATAACGCAGTAATGATCACAAGAGCAACCTCCGTCCTGCTGGTGACCGATTCTGCCACAATTTTGTTTGCAGGGGACACAATCATGTACTGCAGGCAATCTGGAATCTTGATCCCATGGACAGAAACTACTTGTATTCCCATAAGCATAAACGTGGATCTTTATGGTGGATAGAGACACTAAGTATAGCCAAAATAGAGATGCACGCGGTCCACGCAGTGTTGATATTCTTATCTCAGGTGCACACATCTTACCTGCAAAAGAAAGAGGGAAAGAATATACAGGTTGTTTTGTCCTTGTATGACACCTGGCATGGAATGAATTATGATGGGATGTAATGAAATGTGATGTGATGTGACTTGATGTCACGTGATGGGATGGGATAGGAAAATGACGTGGTGTGATGTGATGTAATGGCATGGGATATGATGTGATGTAACGGGATGGGATGACACATGATGTAATATAATTCGATGCGATGGAATGGCATGGGATATGGTATAATGTGATGCGATGCCATACAAAACGAGACAATGTTTCTCACGATATGGCATGACATCAGATCACATCACATAATAATCACCGCTATCCGGGACAATGGACCTTTTGACCAAACAAGACGGCCAGAAAAAGTCCTAATCATCGTTGTAAACCTGATCCATGCAATGAATATTACTCGTACATTAATACAGAAGCCCGAATCTAGATCTTTATTTTGAGTGATGTCAGTTCAAATAATAATAAATGTGACAGTTGTGTTGGCGGGCGGGGGGTGGGTGGTCATAGATAGACTCATTCGTGAACATTAAAATTCGACCATTGTTCTGGAAACAGACTTTCAAGTTACAATGTACATAATCCACGATGTCCAAGAGGATTCACCCACCAAACACCATGCCAGATGTGTATTATGGATTCTTTACCAATTATGTCGATGTTCGTCTCAACTGGCACGGTATTCTTATCCTGTCAGATGCTTTCAATGTTTACTCGAATCAACGGGTTTCACGGCGTAATTTTGAATCCTATTAATAGTAATTACCTAAATAATCAAGTACGGAAAACAGAAAACTATAAACACGGTAGTAGTCATACAGTGTATATTCATCAATAAAAGAAATGCAATTGTATTCTAAACTTATTTTTCTACAGAGGTGATTTAAAATACAGTCAAACTATTTACATGTTGAAAGTTATACTAATACTTCTGTCTATGAATGTCCTTGTATTTTAGTAGGGTGTACAGTGCATATTTGAAGCTTCTTTTTTGAAGCTTTGACTGACAGATGTATCGTTTATTTGTAGACGTGAAATTGTATCACGTTAAAATTTACGAATAAATGTCCACTGTCATAAATGTCGTCTGCTATTCAATACCAGTACTCTTTGGAATCTATTTATAACGACGCTTCTTAGTGTTAAATAAATCTAGTTTCTCTCCGCCGCTGCTTCAGCTGGACAAATACAATCTAACCTTAAATTTGTGACTAATCTGCTACCATCCGCGAGGATATTTCGTCGTGTTCTTTTGCTGTACTGCATATAGAACAAAACAATGAAAACAATAGTGTAATAGGCCTACCCTATTGTTTTCATTAGACTTTACTGTGTTTGTGGGTGTATTTACATCCCTATGTAACCAACACCACAACACAACGCAACGCAGCACAGTGTACAGCATCAAGTCATTTCTTTTTATGTTAACCCTTAAGGTGGTAATCACTGCCTATAGTCATTTTCTCATTACTGTAAAACATATAATGTTCAAAAGATTCAAATTTCTCATGAAGGTACCTTTCATTCAAATACCAGCGAGCCAAGTCGAAAGCAAAAGGTAGTCTTAGTCAACAGCTTTCTTTGGGATACTTTGCGCGCAAGTATCTTGCTACCATGAATCAGGGATTGTGCTTGGTGTCATCAGCAGGAGGAAGAAAGGGTTAAAATGCACAGTGACACCTGGTGCCAGGTTGAAATTTTACAGGGGAACTGAAAATGTTGGATGTAGATTGTAGAAAATTAACATTTTTACGGTTGAAAGTTATGGCCATCTGGCTCTGCCCCCCCCCCCCCCGCCCGCCACTTTGGACATATAGACGAAAATGTTAACAATTATGGACAGCCCCTATACTATTACAATTATAATATTAAGCGCTAGGGTCAGTGATGATCGAGCCGCATCTCTGCCTTCATTGTAAGTCTATCTATCTATCTATCTATCTATCTATCTATCTATCTATCTATCTATCTATCTATCTATCTATCTATCTATCTGTCTATCTGTCTGTCTGTCTATCTATTTATCCATCCATCCATCCTTCCATCTATCTATCTATCTATCTATCTATCTATCTATCTATCTGTCTGTCTATCTATCTATCTATCTATAATACGGAAATACGCATGTACACGAGCGAATTTTAAGAAAAAAAAAGATGACTGCAGTCCATATTGGGACATCCGGTCCACAATCTCGACTCAGCAACATCAAATGAACTCATCCGCTATGTTCAGTCTGCTGCCAGTTGATACCATAAATCAAGAAAACCAGGTGATGTACAGGCCTGCCAATGTATCTTCCAAGCCGCGTAATGTAAGACCAGCGTGTTCTTCTTTTGTTAAACATGTGAAACTCAGAATGATGACTCACCTATCGATGAAGCGGATATTGACTGAGAAAAACTACTTTAGAATGTAAAGGCTACCCCAACCCCAACTTATATTGTAATCAGCACTTTGAATGTAACCCTGCCCTGCTTAGAATAAGACAGTCAACAGCTTTCCTTGGTAGTGGTTAGGGCGCCAAACACGCGCCAGGGAAAGCTGTTGGTCTGGGGCGTATATCAATGATAGATGTTATTTACAATTCTTCGCTAGTATTTTTCTATCAATATGAAATTTAATAAGAGGAGTAGAGCAGACGACAATTTACCTCCGGACGCTTTTGAGAGATTTGAGCCGCCAAGTATTAAGCAACCATACATGTCATTACGCCTAAGACTGAGAACCCAAATTATGTTATAATCAGATTGTGTGCACAAAACAACCATGAATTATAAAATACAATGTATTGAACCAATAAACTGATAAGGTGTTGCAAAGCGCGACAAGCTTTTTACTGGAAAACATTTAATCCTTTTCTGAGGATAATGAATCCCGTGCAGTAGGGAAGAAACTCTGCCAGTTACTATCGCATCAGGCATGACGCGCGGACCTGTTTGGTCTGCCGTGAAAGTCCTTTGAACTGAAATATATATATATATATATATATATATATATATATATATATATCAATGATTGTGCCATACTAGATTGAGCAATATTATCTCAATTTGTGACAGTTGATGAGGGTTTTCTTTAAAAAAAAATCTCAGATATAATGCACACAATATGCCTGACGGCATTGCTTGGGAAAGGATTCTGTTCAAAGCAAAAGCGGAGGCCCTGATCTCCTTTAGGAATTCATGACCGAAGGATAAAAGCGCGAAAGGAACCCAAACCTGGCTGGCTGTAAATAAAGGAACTTCTACTTCTCCGCCGTGCAGCGGCATAGAATCAGGTAGACACCACAAGCAAACGTGTTGAGTTCAAGATAGCGCATGTCGATGAAATGAAAATATCCCTTATCAAGCAATTTACCCAGCATTCAATTGTTGAGTCAATGTAGAGAAACATTAAATGAATATGAAAGAAGATCGCACATATACATGTTGTGCCTTTAAGTTTGAAACGGGTTACACGCAATAATTATTATGTTTGAGGATTATAGAATATAGAGGTGCAAGTATGGTAGATCAACAACTCAATTTCAAATGAAAAACATTATTTGATATCATTGACAAATTTGTATGTACAGATTGTGTTTTTCATAATGAGACACTTGGTTCATCAATGTCATCTGCCTCGAAAATACCTGATGACTCACTTGTGACCACATCAAACCAGCATGCTTCAATTTGAATCTCGCACGAGTTCCAAAAAACAAGAAGGCAAAAACAACCGGAGTGAACTGTCCCACATGTTAAATACCGAATATTTTGCTATCTTTGGCATGGTTGAAACTGTCCATAAACAGGAGAGCAACGAGCTACTCAAATCTTTACATCCAAATTATAGTTGGACTGGCAAACCTAGATCTAGCCACTATAAGTCAAGTGGTGGTGGAATTGGACTTTTATTCAGAAATGACGTAGTAATGACTGACGGTAATGTTTTTGATAGTCTTCACGATGATCATGAAAGACTTTGGGTAAAAGTGATATATAACTCTGAAATATTGGTCATTGGTTTGGTATATTTTCTAAATGATAATATTGATAAAAAATGGAAGTACGTCATTATGTAATGATTTGATTGAAAATATTTCCACTTTAAACAGTAAAGGTCAAGATTTTATTTTATTTGGAGATTTTAATGGAAAACTACCAGGATTCAGAAATGATAATAGACCCAGTTTTAATGGTGACCTTCTACATAATGTAATTGAAACTACTAATATAAACGTGTTCTGGTAAATATACATGGCAAAGGGGCACTTTAAAAACAACTATTGATTATGTTCTTTGCAATGAGTCCATATACAAAAATGTAAATTCTGTCATTGTTGACGAGCTGGGGTTATATGATATAGGGAGTGATCACAACACTATTTATGTTGACTTTGATCTATGTTTTAGCATCGATACATTTACGGCAGCAGACAAAAAAGCCAACGGCTACGCAAAATGGAACATTTCAAAAGATACTGATTGGGATTAATTTCAGAAGGTATTAAATTAAACTTTTCAGGCTGGAATTGTAATAGCTTCTGTTCTGCCGACGTTGTGTGGAGTAGCTGGAAGGGTATTTTGCTGGGAAAAGGTAATTGGTAAAAAAACACAACAGAGGGCGCTCGGATCAGAGTATGTTTGTTGACAAAGATATCAAGCGCCTTATTCAAAGCAGAATATCAGCAGGCTTTATAGACACTGGGCTAAACACGGATCGGTAGATACGGATGTGTTACAGGGTATATGGAATGAATATCTAGAACGTAAACGGATTGTTCAAGAGAAAATAAGAAAGAAAAGGGCTAACCATAAACTTCAAGTCATCATTCGTAACACAGTTAAAGGTACAAAGAATACACGAGCTTACTGGCGTACCCTTAAACGCTTTAATGGGCACAACGGCTATCCAATGCGGATTGTACACCCTGATGGCACAGGCAGAGTTATAGAGGATCCAAAAGAGATTTCCAAAATTTTGGGAGTTTATTGGCCGAATTTAGGTGCCTCTGACCCAATGGTTGGTGAACATGTTAAATTAGAGGAAGAGATTAAAAATTTGCAAAATTATGAGGGGGCCCTAGATGGTTTATGCAATATAGATATAAATTTCTGTATTGTCGAAAAAGCAACTCAGAAATTGAGGAATGGTAAATCGTATGCTGTCGATAATATACCTAATGAGTTCCTCAAATATGGGGGAGCATCACTTATAAATTTGATTGTTGATATGTTCAATGTTTTCAAATTACTTGAAACTTTTCCAAGTGAATGGGAAAGAGGGATTGTAAAACCTCTGCATAAAGACTGGAACAAAGAGAGCTTAAGTAATTATCGTGGTATAACCCTGACTTCTAATGTTTAAAAACTTTTTGCATCTGTAGTCGAAAATCAAATGATGACCTTCTTTGAACACAAACATTTTTTGGGTGAATTACATGGCGCATTTAGAAAGGGGAGACGTTTAGAGGACCATTACTTTACACTTAAAGGTGTCTGTAGTCTCAGAAAAAGCTTAAGTAAAAAAACATGGTTGGCCTTTTTAGACATTAGTAAAGCATTTGACACAGTGAGCAGAGGTCGTATGTTCTGTTCACTGTGGAAAAGTGGTATACAGGGTAAGGCGTGGCGCCTGGTACATGGTCTATACAAAAACGTACAAAATAAGGTGATTTTTGGTCCTTTTGAAAGTGACTGGTTTGGCGTTCAAAATGGCCAAAAACAAGGCTGCATAATGTCCCCCACGCTCTTCACTGTGGTTATGACAGATTTTGTATGTATGCTACAAGGCCAAACTTGGGTATTATGTTTAATGATGAACGTATTCCATCACTCCTATATGCGGACGATGTCGTTCTACTTGCTGAGAACGAAAGACAACTTCAACATATGTTAAATGTGGCAAACTCTTTCGTCAACAAATGGGGTATGAAATTTAATGCAACTAAATCTAGAGTTATGACTATAGGTAAACATATAGACAAAGACAAACAATGGAAATTGGGAAATGAAGATCTGGTAGAATGTGACGCGTATAAGTATTTAGGAATTCTTTTCAGCAAATCATTAGCAGACGGTGTTCATGTGAAGCACCATGTTAAGCCTAAGGCCACTCGTCTTAATGGCTGTATGTGTGGTATCCTGGCAGGCCATGAGGATATAAACAGAGTACCATTTGGTGATAGTATGTGGCAGAGCTTAATAATGCCAGAGCTATCTCACGGTTCTGCGGTCTGGCTTTGTAATTCCAAAGAAACACGTACTGTTATAAAGTCTTTACAATATAATGTGGCTTGCGCAATCATGCGCATAAAAGGCACGCCTGCCACGGTAGCGGTTTGGGCGACTTCGGTTGGTTGCCTCTCAATCTATTACTGGACAAAGCAAGAATTAACTACTTTCACAGGCTTAAATATGTATTGCCTGACTCACGGCTATGCAAAAAAGTGTTCATGGAACTAGAGAAGGTTTACGTCAGTGGTGTGCATATGTCTTGGCCTTACGTAAAAGAAATTCATACATTATTGACAGATGATGGCTTAGATAATATGATACTGGAGTATACAACCGCAATGGTCAATGGATCAAATCATTTCATAGACTTACCCTTGACAATTATGTTCATCTATTCTTTAACAAAGTTGTAAATAAGTCGTCTTTATCTTTGTACAGTCTATTAAAGAAATCTTCCTTTCGTGAAGAGTACATGTTTTGCATGAATGATTTTGAATCTACACGTCTTAAATTTCAGGCGCGGTCAGGTTGTTTGGGCTTACAAGAAAATTTATTCAGATGGAACGTCGCGCCCTCTGGGGCCTGTAAATTGTGTAATCATGAGGTTGAAAATATTTGTCATGTTTTACTTACTTGCCCAGGATTTAATGAGATACGAATAAAGACTTTGAAAGAACTTGAGGATAAATTAATCATTAGCCATAATTCACAAATTTGGGAACATTTTGAAGCTGCCTCCCCTTTAGCAAAGATGTGTCTACTTCTTGGGGACGCAGCACTCGATTATGATGATGTTTACGTTGGAAAAGTATTTGATGGTGCCTGCAAAAAATATCTGAAAGAAGCTTGATCTTCCCGCAAGTCTTTGGTGGACGGGACATAAATGTATAATAGTATGAATTCATTATTTGCATATGTCGTGTAAACTGTGTTCTGGAATATGTATGTTTTTAAGATGTGTAACTTGCTGTTTTTGACTTGGACGTATCGCGGATAATCCCCGGCCCGCCGTTGTATTGTATTGTATTGTAGTGTAGTGTAGTGTAGTGTAGTGCAGTGTAGTGTAGTGTATTGTATTGTATTGTATTGTTGATGTTCGAGGCTCTCGCCAAATCAATACTCTCTTGAAATTTATCCCAGAAAGAAGCAGGGGAGTTTGGTGGTCTGTAAATAATGCCTAGAAGAAATTTATTATCGTGTAATCTGACTTCAGTTCACAACACTTCGAGATCAGGTATTTCAAGATCAGCGCGTCGACTGGCCACAAACGATCGGGAAACAAAAAGAGAGACTCCACCACCGACGCCACTGAGGCGATCGCATCGAATGATTTTGTGAAAGTTAGGCAGAACAAGGTCGGCCTCAGGAGAGTTGGGAGACAAGAAAGTTTCGGAGACAGAAATTATATCAAATTCAGGAGATATATCGTTTTTATACATTTCATTTTTTTCTTTAGTCAAATTTCTGGCGTTTAGATGACAAAAAATTATGACACAGAACTTTCGTGTTGGTCCAGGATTAATATGAATATCACCTGCCATTAATAGAAATAAAGTAAGTTTTCATGTAGGTGAAATATATATCTATGGAATGAGATATTACAAACATATCTTAGAAATATCCGTTGTCTGACTTTATGCGAATAGTAACCAGCAAGACGGAGTGTAAGCAGTAAATAAACAAATGGATAGCATAACAACATATATACTAATGGGAAATTTGTGGAAGACAGAAAGGCGTTGTGGATGGCTGCCACCAAACTATATGTGTAATGCCGTAAATATTATTTGCACAATAAATATGCATGACAGAATAACACTGTGAAGAGGCGTGGGAGCAATAATGTGTCGTAAATCCAGTTACCCAAGAAACATAACTCAGTAGAAAGCATCAGCAAAGCAGTAAATAATAACCTGTGGTATAGCAGGCCTGAGATGGAATTTACCGATGGTGCAATCACTCGTATAAAATGTGTTGGATAGAACCATACCCCTAGGTTGCAAATAAACACTAAAACTTGAACATAGGCAAAGATGGCACCCACACTTACACTCGTTTATCTTTAATAAGTCGATGTTAAAATCACCTGCTATGATTACTTACTTCATGACTGATTATTATTTAAATATTCAAGTACTCGAGTAATTTCGTTTATGAATGTGACATAATTCTCATTTACATCTCTAGGAGGTTTATATAGATTTACTAGAATTACTTTCTTTTAAACTTTATCAATATTTATTTCTATATATTGTCCTTCTCATATATTAGACTCTTAGTAGAGTGATAGTGTTTTATAATTACAGCATTATGTTAAATATATTGCAAGACCATCATGCGTCGAACATTTCAAACCTTGTCTGATCATACCATAGCCTTCTAGTTGCTGAAGTGATAAATCAGTCAACGGTTCTTGTAGACATATTACATTAAACATACAGAGATTATCTTTAAATTTTTCAACTAATATTTTTATCTGATCGAATTTAGCATTAAAAGATGCACTGTTTGGGCTAATTATGGTAAACTGGTCCCTTTTTTGTCCCTAAAGTAGTAATTAGATCTTTTACCTCATAATATGGGGAAATTTGTATTAATTATGACTCAAAACTTAAAGATTCCATGTTCTCTTCCATTATATTGTTAATTGGAATCCGGAAATAGAGCTCTCATCATAAGATTTGTTAGTAACAGGATGAGATATCAGGTTCTTCGGGCCCGCACTAAGCTGAAAGGGACTTGTCTATTTATAAATGAAGATCTTACCAAATATCGAAATCGCTTGGCATATCTGGCGCGTCAACTAACCAAGCAACATAAACTTGCAGATACATGGACTTATGACGGAAAGGTATTTGTCAAATACCGACTTCGCCTAACAACCCAGTTTTGAAAACTTCAGAGGTCAGATACGAAAGTGACCTGGACAACTTCATCCACGGTTCCGACTTCGCCTAACAACCCAGTTTTGAAAACTTCAGAGGTCAGATACGAAAGTGACCTGGACAACTTCATCCACGGTTCGTCTTGGCTCTGGTGGGTGATACTCGCTCAGTTTTTGATTGCAAAGTGGATGAATTATTTTCAACTAATGATAAAAGAACAGTGTGTCTGGATCTGATGTGTCCCATCCGGAGATTTTGTAGGAGTCCCAGAAAAGTACATCTATATACTAAAGTGACTAAATCGTTCTGAACAAGGTGGCTATATAGCCTACTTGGTCTGAACAATGAGGTTAACAATCGAGATTGGAGTGATTTGAAAGATGCTCAAAATATTCATTTTGCATGGTATTCCTTCAAAATCATTCTGTTAAATTTGACAAATAAATATATTCCTTTCAAATGGGTGAAAGCATATAAGAATACGGTCCCCTGGGCTAGATACAGTAGTGTCAAGCAGTCAAAAGCCAGGAAAAGAAGGAAATGGGTAAAATTTAAACAATCCAACCTAACGGCACATGATATTTTATACCAGTGAGAGGTTAAAAGTTATGAATATGTGATTCGTTCTGCCAAATCCCATTATGAAAATAACTGTAGGACCAGATGAAAACTAACCCAAAATGATTCTAGGATTACACTTGATATTGCACAAGGTCTAGCTCAGCAGTTGAGAATTTAAAACACAATGGTTTGACAACTACTGAATATGGAGAAAAAGCAGAGGTGTTTAATGATTATTTTGTATCTGTTCTAATAAAGGAACCACCTATTGACGTTTCTTTACCCGAGGTACATAATGTTAAAAATGTACTGCTTGATATTGAAATAATACCACTATTAGTTAAATCCAAACTATCAGGACTTAAGGCGCCGGCACTTACCTGAGACCTTCAAATCAGTGACACTGAGCATTTGCTAATTTTGAGATGATGAAGTACTAATCTTAATCCATGCCAAAAGGTTTCACTGTAACATGGTTACTGCTATGCAAAACCTTAACATGAAAAAATGTCCCTGCTCCATAGCGTCAATCAGCTAACTGGCTGTTAGATGTGGTCAATAATGGTGATGTTTAGATAACTATTCAGTCAAAGCCTCACAGGATGTGTTTTTACAGGTGAGCAGATTATTTCACAGGTGACTGATTAGAACCACCATATTGTATAGATCAAAGTTATTACAGAGTTTGAGAGATTAGCATTTAGGTATCCTTCTTAATGGCCTGGGCAGATGTTATTTGTCAGTAGTTAAAGTCAGCAAATCTCCTTGGTTAACTTGGTTTAAACGTATTTTATTTCCAAAAGAAAAACAATTGGGAAGAAGGGCAAAGCCCTATATTAATCCCTCTTGTGGAGAAAAGACGGAAACACAGGACTGACTTGACAGCACAACTCCAATGAACCACCGTTCATCAAGTCCAAGGGGACTTGATGAGCAGCGTGGTGGGAGAAACAAACGAAAGGATGGACGCCACCAGAACAAACACAGATAGCGGGGCTCATAAAGTTGTCAATATTGCCAGTATATATTATTAATTTGCATTTTCGAATTATCGGTATGAGTGATTAAGTTACAGTTTCACCTTGGAATCGTTTACTTTTTTCAATAAACTCTTGAACAGATAAAAATATAATAATATTGTCCTCGAGACTGCAAGAAGCACTGCCAAACAAAATTGTGTTAATAGAAAATGGAGCCAAACGACCAATGGTTGTATGTAATGCATCTCGAGCGACAATGTTGGTTAACTTTGGTAGTGAATATCTGATAAATAATTTTTACAAGACTTGGCAATTTTGAGACAGCCTCACTCGAAACTGGATGGATGGATCTTTGTGAAATTAACGGCTATGTATATACAAAAGTATAACTTAGGTAACCATTTTTTGTTTGGCAATATTCCAATTTTATATGCCATTTTTGAGCTCCAAAGTGGAAAAAAATCAATGTTAATTGCAGATGCTTTAAAATTCAATAAAATAAAAACCATTCCTTTTGACGGAAAGCAAAAATTAATAAAAAAAAAATGGTTACCTTAGTTATACTATTGTCTTTACATGAACGTTGATCTCAAACTTTTTATCCGAAAAGTTTTGTTGTGATCCTTTCTCAAAGTGTAAATCAAACCCCTTGAATAAAAAATGCCCCTCAAATTTTACAAAATAATCTTAGAATATTTGTTGTTACATGCAAAGGAACTACAAATATTGACAAAACTAAAAATGTATACATCTATGGGCTTGTATTCAAAAACTGAGACACAATGGCAATTTTTGTACCACTCTGCTATATGTAACCAAGTAAGAGCATGCACTTTAAACGTTATCGAGCCAGCGGCCCTGATAATATCAACATAAACATCTTCAGACAATGCCTATATTTAGATCGTCCATTTAATTGGTATCATTTTTCTCCAAATAGCTACACACGGGTCAGTTCCCTCAGGATTGGTTAGATCCTAATGACATGCCACAACATAAAAGAGGCTCTCGCACTTTAACTCAGAATTATCGGCCAGTGGCTCTTACAAGCCAAATAGTTAAAATAATAGAGTGCATTGTCCACAGTGAGGTAACCAAGCTTCTATATGCAAACAATACTATCCACTGTGACCAGCACGGTTTTCAGAGTAAATATTCGTACATAACTCAATTTTTGGAATGTCTGTATGAGTGGTCTACAAATTTTGATGAGGGGATTGAAACATATATGATATATTTAGATTTCGCCTAGGCCTTCGATACGGTCCCTCATAATACTAATAGGTAACTTCTTCGACTTAAACAGGCTGGCATTCGTGGCAGAGTCTTACAATGGATAGCAGGTTTCCTGAACAACCGTAGACAGAGAGTTATTTTACGCAATAGTTCCTCTTCGTGGAATAGCGCTATTAGTGGTGTCTCTCAGGGTTCTATTTTGGGCCTGCTCATCTTCCTGATATATGTTAACGACATCCCTACGCGTGTAGAGTCCACTGCAAAACTGTTTGCAGATGACACAAAGCTTTACACAGAAATGTATGACTTAGACTGTCATCGTTTACAAAAAACATTTAAATGCATTAGCCAACTGGTCAAAGCAATGGCTCTTGAGAATTAACGCTACGCAATGTCTCGTTCTGAAAATTAGAGAATCAATCAGTTGTTTGTATAGTCTGGATGGCGTAATTCTTACTCAGGTCTCTGAACAAAAGGGATTTGGGAGTGATTTTTACTCATGATCTTACTCCAAGAAAACACATTGTTAACATTGTCAACAAAGTTAACCAATGAAGAGGCATGGTTAAAAGATGCTTTACTGGTATGACCATTGATAAGATTTATACTTTGTACAAGACTATCATCAAGCAAATTTTAGAATACGGGTCTCCGGTATGGAGCCCATGGGTTCAAAAAGACACAGATTTGTGAGAAAAAGTTCAACGGAGGCGTCTCAATATATGCACCCACAATACTGAATTAGAGTCAATGCTAGAGAGGAGACAGCACACAGATTTGCGTGAAACTTACAAGTATTTAATAGCCACCATAAAACTGATTCAGGCACCTTTTTCCACCGTATAGACAGCTTTGGGGTCACTCTATGAAATTAGCCAAGCAATACGCCAGGTATCCCGAAGAAATTTCCCTCCAACAGAGTGGCGAACGCAGGGAACAACCTGCCTGCAGACGTTGTTCCTGATGCCTCCGTGAACAGCTTCAAAAGGATTTTGACACCCCCGCCTGCCGGTTGAGGGATTCATACAACCAAGTAACTAAGCCGTAATTTTCTGAGCTACCCTTCAAAACTGTTTACTTGTGACATTTTCTTTTACCCTATGTTTCTGACCCCGGACAAATGAGTGTGATACATTTTTTTCCATGGACTTGCCAATCTTGTCCAAGCTACATACCTGCTCATCAGGCCGTAGAGCTTTGGTCCTTTTTGTATCGTCTGACTTACATAATGGTTACTTTTTTATGCTGCCTTTGCTGTTGTTGCTTAGTTGGTGGACCATGTGACACTTTTTTCTTTGTATGGTAAACGCCTTGTCGAAATGCTAAAATGTTTCTGTATTGTGAAACACTTGTTGAAATGTTAGGTCTGATGTATATCTGACCTGACCTTGTGCGACAACACACATCAATTAGACTAATATCGGGCCTCTTAAGTTTTTAAGTGTTAGGTAAGGAAGGTGGTGCAAGTCCATAGGCGTTTTGCTGGATCTGCGAGATAAATCTAAGGACTCGCGAGGCGCAGCCAAAAAAATGTACTTTTCGAAGGCAAGAAGGGGATTCGAATCGTGGCAGTTTTTTCCTGACATATCTGCTTGTCGGGCCATCTCCTAGACACTAGCCTAACAAGGCTGATAGGTAGGACTGACGATTCTGTGTGTGTTCAGCATGTTGAATGGATTCCACATTACTGGTGGATGGATTCAGTGGTGCTTGTAAACAGTACGATATTACGCATTGCCACATGCGAGTGAATAATAATAATAATAATAATAATAATAATAATAATAATAATAATAATAATAATAATAATAATAATAATAATAATAATAATAATTGGCAATCAAAAATAGTTTTATGTCGCACCTTTGTAAATTTCCATCAAAATGTTTGTATGCACAATGCAAATACGATAATAAGTCGGATGTCAAGTTAGATCTAACAATAGAAATGTTCATTAAGGTAGGTAAGGAACTTGGTGCAGGCCCATAGGCGTTTTGCTGACCCTGCTCGATGAATCAAAGGACACGCTCGGCTGCGCCTCGCGGGGCCTTGGACTTATCTCGCAGGTCCAGCAAAACGCATATGGACCTTCACCGCGTTCCTCACCTAACACTGAAAGTTACATGTTTGCACTTTTTCACTTTGAGTTTGGGAACAGAGAATTGCATCGGAAGGTAGATACTCTACTTGGACAAACATTGAATGAATCAAGTTTATGCCAATTTCTGGCCGGGTGCTCAGGACAGCCTGTGAATGAATGTCCCTGGAGTAGTTCATTAGTAAATGTTGCGTATATCTGTTATCAAAATTGAAGCCAACAATGGCTATTAAGAAAATTTTTGGGTTTGGTACAAGTAGAAAAACAAGAATCAAACTATAAGAAAGAAAAGAAGAAACAAAGTCAGAATGCAGAAGAGTGAAAGCTCATTGAAGAAAGAACCATCACATAAAGTTGTCTTGTACATCGTCAGATACGGTCGTCGAATGTGGAGACAAAACTGTCAAAAGGAACTTATCGCCTTTTACTTGTCTGTTTCATTTCCAAAAATGATAAGAGAAGGTTTATTAGGGTCTTTTTGGCACTGATTTAACCTGTGGTAAGGCGGACACGTGTTTGACATGCTTGATATAACACCCGGATATGTCCCTTCAAGTGTTACTTTAATTGATGTACATGTATACTGTTTCCTCTCGCTTATAATACGAAAAAATCTTACTTACTTTTGACTTGATACGTTGAATTTGGCGCCGGTAGCTGGACTGCCCGAGTCTTCTACAATTTAACAAACGTACGCTGGTGGTATTTTTTTTCACGTGGAACGTTTATAGTGACGGGGGAGCAGGTGCAGTGGGTTTCAGCGTGGGTTTGGCTTTTGACCCAGTTTCTGGGTTGGCTACGCCACTGTCATGACACAACCGTTGACTTGTATCGTTGGTAAAAGGGTCCGTATTTTAGATGTCCTGGTCTAATGTGTTTACATAACACGGCCAGGTTGGTGCGCAGAGAAGTTTTCATGCCCGTTGGGTTTTTGCCTGCTCAGAAGGCAAATGTTGTCCTTGACGTGAAATCAGCCAATCAGATATTCTCATTCCCCTGCTCTTAGCTGCGAAGAGTTTTCTTAGTGACCCCCTTTCTGACCCAAGCACGTGATTCTGTGACCCCGCCTACCTTTGTATACTGAGGAAAACAAAGCTGGAAATGAGAAACAAAAAAATGAAACATCGTGAACACATTTCAATATTCAACAAAAGAATATAGAATTTTTCTGAAGCACAAACTCCGACTGCTAATTATATATATGCATGAGCTGTGTCATATCTGAGACAAGGAAAACTTTTCAACTTGACTAGTTAAAGTTTTCATTTTTTCATTTAACGCCAGCCGGAAATCGGAAAATGTGGCATCGTCAGTTTTGAAAAAGTTCACATGCTTATCATTTTCCCGTAAATATCGCTGGAGGCCAAGGCATATTTGTTCCAGCGTTGCAGGAGGATAGGGCTTTCCATCTTTACGACGTGTTTCTTGCACAAAAAAAAAATCAAATCCAGTGTGCCAGGCTGGTAGTATTCATCAGCAAAATATCTTCCTGAATGGGATAGAAATCACTCCGTAAGGTTTCTGGCCTTTCATTGCGCCAACGTGCCCATTAACGCCACACACCCACTGCCCACCTGTTGTTCTCTCGCGTGTTTTTCGGAACGGCCTCTTTAAGGTAGCGGCATCGTTGTCGCGTAGGGGCCTAACTTTCCCGTATCGCAAAATGGGTTTTTATCATTTCCTGAAAGCACAATACTTGAAGTATATTGTCACCAAAAATCAGATGAAAAAATTTAATATTTATATGAGAAAATTGCGTTTAAACTTTTGGAAGTTTAGCTGTCTAGTACACGTGCTGGTTTCTGTTTGTTTGGACATGGTAATTTGCGACGGTGTTTTCGCAGCAATCCGCGATCGTCCACATACCTGGTAACGGGAAGGGGCACACGACCGTCGCCCAGAACAATGGCGGCACGCTGAAGTGGAACGGAGCTAATTAGGCTACAGAACCGATTAACGTTATGTAAACAGGCTGTTCAACGATGTAAAACTGGATGACTTTCATGTTTTTGGGGTGTTCCTATTTTTGATATGAACTTCGGGATGCGTGATTTCTCCAAATGGAACATAAACGATGCTGACTTCGGAGTCCTTTGATCTTGGTTTGCGATCGAATACCGATACGCAACACCCGGAAACCATTACCGTTTTCAGCGAAATTTAACAATTATACTGGTGTCCTTCATTATGTTGAATTTCATTATGGGTTTCCTATTTATTGTCGCATTTCATTTGAACATGAAACATTGTGAGTTCGGTGGTTCTCTGGTTCAACTTTGGTGGTGCCAATGTGGCATTCATATATGATCTAGCTGAGTAACTTACAATCAGTCTCCGTTCATGTTCACACAGTGACAGTACAGTCAAGAGCACAGAGGGTGTAAAATCCAAATAGCAAATTCAGAAAAATGCCTAAAGTGAAAAAAAAAAACTAAAGCCCAGCAACGTAAACGTCAAGCAGCCGAGTTAGTTGCAGTGGGGGAGACGGCACTTACAGACGAGATTACGCAACTGGGGTAAGTATATGTGTTTGTTATTATTTGTTTGTTCTTTGCGTAGCATTGATATGACCATGGATCGTCGATATTATGACAGAGAATGAAAAGTAATATTTCTGTAGGCCTTGTTCTATCATATTACCGTAAATGTTTCCGTTCTGGTAATTGCCCATTGAAACTAATACATCAACCATGTCAACGTACGTATGTAAGTTCATATGCAGAAGATTTTTATTTCATCACAGTCTACTTTCAGTTGACAGGTATTGTTTGGCTCTCGCAAATAATGAATATGGACATTTTCAAAAGGTTGTGGATCATGCCGACTTTCTCTCCCAGTTTTTCCATGGATGCACATGGGAGCAAATATACAACATTTCAATATTCAACAAGTAGCCGGAGCTAGACAATGCTGTAGAACCTATTTCTGATTTTCAGTATTTGTATGCATCAGCACAGATAGGAGTAAATCTTGGAGTTTGAGTAGTAACCTTCAAATGTTCCCTTCCAAATAAATACAAGGAGTTCCCTTCCAACTAAATACAAGGAAAATGATTTCCCGAAAATTGCATAAAACCCCATCACATTCGGGTAAAATATGTCCAGCAGTTTACTTATCATTTTGAGCACGTACCCCCCCCCCCCCCTTTCGTATCGGGAGAGTACCATGAGTCCCATGACGAAGGGAATTTTATTTTTTTACAACACATGTGTAACTAAGTGTTACACAGTCAGTTTGGCCCGTATTGTTACCTGGACTGATACTTTTATTAATTTTCTTTTGTAGATATGACGGCCATGGATTTGTGACGAGTTTGAAACTTGGCGTTACAGCTCTCCGGCTGAAGAGAAGCATGGCGCAGAGGAAGATGAGATTTATTCCCTACTGCTCATGGGCTAGGAGTTTGAGAGTAAGTCCCAGATAACAACACTTGAATTATTTTCTGATTATCTGGAGCAGTTGTCCGAAGTATATGATTTTCTGCAGCATTTACACAACTTTCGATCTTTTCACCAAGTTGATAGTTCAGAATGTTACCCAAATTTGTCTTGTAGCAGGGAGCTTCTAGAACATGTCTCTGCTTGTCTTAATATTCTTATGGGTTGTTCAAAAATGTAATGCAGTAATTCAATAATGCAACTTAGCATTTTTACATTCAAGAAACAAAATGGTGGGGGGGGGGGCAGTTTAATTAACTGGTCATGTTGCCGTGTTTTGTTTTTGCAGGAAAAGGAAGTTGGTCCTGAAGGCTGTCAGTACACCTTCCCGGCCCAGATCCTGGCATTTCTGCGTGCTATGCTGCCTTTACAGCTCAAGGGGGAGTTCCGCGAGTCGGCGTACAGGGTTGAGATGGCAGAGTTCTTCAGGGCTGTTTGTACCAAGTTGGATTAGAATACAGTGAACTTTTCTCATGACAAAGCGATAAGAACATGGACAAAAAAAGTTTTCATGTCAAGCTGGATTAGAATACAATGGACTTTTCTTACGACAAAGTGATAAGAACATGTACATATAGTTTTCATGTAAATAAAAATTTTTAAATATAAATATGGATGTAGTTTATGTTGTATTTTTTTTTCAAATTGTGCAGCAAGGTCCTTATTTTCCCAGGCCATATTATTTCAACTGTAGCATTACAAGACCAACTGAAGCTTTTGAAAAAATAGATTTGACTGGAGTACGGCTGATGCACTGCCTGACACGGACGAAGTTCTGCGTATGCCACATACAGTAATTATGTGTAGTAGATAAAAACCAGCGCTTGGTCTGCCATATGGAAATCTGTATACCCCTCCCCTTACTTTATTTGCATGAAATAACTTCTCTGGAATAATGTTGATTGTTCATTACAGGTCTGTCACATATCTAGAAATGAATCTTGCCAGTCATTTATAATTCACAATCTAGTGCTACTGTTTCTGAAAATGTAGTCGTTATATATATATATATATATATGTAATGCATCCTAGTTGGAAAATGATTTATTGGCTAAAGAATCAAGAAAACAATCAATGAGACAAACAAGAAACAAATATTTTATTCAACATAAGCTGGCGGTGGTGAATGCACCGGGCGTACATCCTCGGGTGGCAAAGGGTCACACAACACAGCCTCCTCCGTGCAATGATCCACCTTCCGGGGCTGGACCGCATCGCTCAAAAGTTTTCTACCTGTTGCACAATTTGCCTGTAAACTGACTGCGTCTGTGTCTGTAGTCTGTTCGTCTCTCCTCTTTGCCAGTAGTTGCTTTACACTCCCTTTCATCCGCTTCTTCGTCCGTTGATACCTGGGCATTTTTCAGTTTTCAATCGTAAAAATTCTCCAAGGTTGTACTCGCTCAAAGCTTTCAAAAACACTGCAGGCCGAAGTACCAAACCATCGCCGTAATAAAGGCATTTTTGTCTTTGATCGGAGGTGATGAGAAGTGGGTGAACTAATCCTGCCAGATGAGTACACTTTACCGAACAAACTGTCAGACCGCTCCACTAGGCAGTCGCCATTTTTTAACAACCTGTTGCTTAGGTCAAGGTCAGGTGACTCCGCTAATCCGCTTACTATACCCTTTCGTGTCGGGCAGCGCGTGTGAAACCAGCCACACAAAGCTGACTGCATGGTGGCTTTTGAAGGATTTGACTTCAAAAAGTCCTTTTTTAAGCCATTAAAAGGCCGATTCTTTTAATCTCAAAGCCAGACATGAGAGCCTCTGCATGTTTGTAGTTTGTGCTAGAAACTTTGGGCCGCGGGAGTGAGTATTCTTCATGTAAGAGCCAATCAATGCTTCAAGATTGACAATCATGCCTTTCATCGCCATTTTCTCAAAAGCAAGTTTTTCATAAATCGATCAATTTTTCTGCAGGCGTTTCTTGAAAATGGATCAAGATATCTTCACAAAATAAACGGCTCTGACAAGATACGGATCTACTCTAGGAAACGTATTTTTTATACCTTTCCAACCCTTCCCTCCGTGACTTTTGTGGCCCCAAAAATGAAGAAACTGTACAGTCTTACGGACCAAACTTAAAAATTGCACATTTTTTTTCCTATCATATTTTTTGTCAAAAGCAAGATACGTTTCCTGCGTATTGGTCTATAGTTTAATTTTCGATAGTTGTCAGTCAGAATAAAATAATATTTTATCAGAAATCCTTGCAAAATGTGTGATTTCATACCCATTCACAAAACGGCTCCAAACAGCATAAAAATTAATTTCATGACATTCAAATATGATTCCTGATAATGCTAACATCGGTGAGATATCAAAAATATATAGTTTTGCTGGTAACATAAGAAAAATAGGCAAGTTGCATCATATCAAAGTCGCGAGTTTGTGTTACGCGCTCGTAACGGTGCCGTTACATTAATTCGTTGCTTCAATTCACCAGGCAAAACAACTTCTCGAAACCTGGCACTATCTCCTTGAGGTTGTTGCTGAATTTCAAAAAATAATTGCTGTGTGGTAATTTCCAACAGGTCTTCGGGAAATTGCAAGTCCTGACACAAATTCAGTGCAGCCTCCATGTTATAGAGCTCCATTTTACTCAAGTGAGCCGGGAAAACAAATCATGGAGTACACGTGGAGGAAGAGCTGCTTGATATTACGCAACATCTTATGAATAGGATTGACAGCCTTCTCACTGACTAAAATGCATTTGCTGGTTTCTGATTGGACAAGATTTGCTTTCTAAATATGTAAAAAGGCGTTAAGAATCTCCTCGTGATATACACGAGGAGATTCTTAACGCCATCTTACGTATACTAAGACAGACTAAGTTACACTATCGTTACTCTGTGTGGGCTCTCCACCGTGGAGCGCAGTCAGACACACGGAACAGTAGTCTAAACTTTAACACTTTTTTTTCACTAACAATGATCAAACCCCATATCTACGTGCAAATAGAACCATCCGAACACCGCTAAATTATTATGATACTGTCAATATTATTCCAGTTTTTAATTCTATCATGCAAGTTAAATATGCAAATACAGAAACACGTCGCTCATGCATTCGTCACAAAATAATTACCTTAATCAATGACAATTTCCTACCTCCAATAATGATGAACAAAGTGGAGACTCACTCCTACTAAGGTTTTACCCAATATGCTAAACATTTTATTATAAACAGTTATGAGTCCATGTGCAACATTGTTGTTTTATATGTGTAAGAAACTAAATTGTTTTTGTTATGGTCTAGAATTTGTATAATGCATTATATTATTTGTCATCTCTATTATTTACTCTCTGTATAATTATACGGTAGCTGCATTGGATGGTCTGTTTGACAGCAACTTTAATAGTCTTAGAACAGATCTCCTGGACTTTTCATCACATTGTACTTTTAACTTGTTCCAAATATGACCTCTGTATGATTACACCAAGCAAATATTTTTCAAGTTCAAGTTTTTCAAGTTCAGGTTTGTTTAGCTGGCAAGGAGGGTTCAAAATTCCGAAGACATGAAAATTATCAGGGTCTCGTTTGAAACCTCCAAAAAAGCCCTTTTTACGTGGAGTCAATACTTTATTGCTTTTTGTTCTCAACGAACCATGACAATACAATCACATTAAACTGGACAAAGTTTGTTTCACAATAAATCTGGCTGTGTTCCTGAACAGGCGAATTCTTTCGATGTATCGTAATTTTGAAGCTATCAAAGATTTAAACTACAACGTGAAATGTTAGTTCTGCATGTAATTTAGCAAATATTAAAGATTCAAATTAACGTAAATAATACAAGCTAAAACGCTGCAACTTTCAATAAATGTTCATTTAATGCACATTCATCACAACTTGTAGCTTGACGTTTCAAAGTTGAAATGAAACTATCAACATGGTTTTGAAGAATTCCAATGTTTAAAATAAATGGCCCCATTATCATAATTTCAAGCACAGTGACCTTAAGAATAATTAATTAATTATTGTTACGATTGTTACAGCATATTGGGACACCCCCTACATCCCTTGATATTAACCAAGAAATGATTGATCTCTCAGATCCTACCAACGCCCCCTCCCCCCCCCCAAAGAATTGTATGGGTGTGTGTTTCCCTCAGTGTAAAGAAAGTCAGTAAAATATGCTTGTACACTTTGCAGGTTTCAAACACGCAATAATTCATTTAAAATGTGCATTTAAAATGTGCAAACTTTTACAATTCAGTTGCCACACAATCGTCACAAACATGTAGCTAGACGCTAGGCTTGCATCTTAATGTATTGTAATGTTGAAAATATTCAACACTTAACATTTTCAGATAACCAAACATGGCATAATTTTTAATGCTGCAAGTTTTTATCCATATTCGTTAGACGCTGTAACCTAAAAACATAGCAATTGAAGTTAGAGTGATATTTCCATCAACAACATCTTTGAAAATATTCATCTTGCGCGGGTATGACAATCATTTTTACACTTAGACTGTTGGGTTCGTGTGCAATATTTTAAGCTATAAAGTAATTAAGCTTTTGATTGCCCCCACATTTACATACAGAAAGTAACATGACTGGTCCCTATTTAAAAACACACACACACACACACACACACACACACACACACACACACACACACACACACACACAAACACAAACACACACACGCACATACGCACAGAAAACTTCGAGCATACAGCTCCCATCGTGAGAGATTTGAGGTTTTCGGAGTATGAAAAATGTCGGACAAAACTTAGCCGGAAAGAACGAATAGGAGGAAAACCAGAATGTCTCTCGACACACTCAGACATAATAAAACCAGTCCACTTAGCTTGCGTTTACCAATTCCTCCTTTGCAGGTCCTGTCCAAAATTAGTTGACTTAATCATCAGTCATCACATTTCATACCAACACGCATTGACAGCACTACGAAAAATGCGATCATGCATATTTTTGTGGGGGAAAATATGTTTATTGCTGATTTTGAGCGATTGGATCTTACCAATGTAACTGAATTATGCTGTGAAAGAAAAAGGTTCATAATTGGTAATTTTTAAGTCGCGCAGCGCTTTCTGTCGGTGGAGCCCCGAGGTGGAGCCAAAGGTGCGAATTGACTGTGGCGTCACAAACACACGCTTTTCCTAAATCGTTAGCCACAAACACGTGGCCTTCGAGGGGGCAGCAGGGTACAGGCGCAGTGAGTTGGAGGGCGACGTGACTTGAGGGCGCCCTACTGTTGGTTCCCTCGGCTACCTAAGTCGTGTGGGCTGAACTTTCGTAGCAGACCAAGTTATCTATTATTAAGTCAGTGTGTGAACGCAGACTTTTTGTTTTTCCTTAAATACTTTATTCTTTTTTAAGTCTGTGTGTGAACACAGAATTCTTGTTTTTCCTCATTTTTCTATCTATCTATCTATCTATCTATCTATCTATCTATCTATCTATCTATCTATCTATCTATCTATCTATCTATCTATCTATCTATCTGTCTGTCTATCTATCTATCTATCTATCTATCTATCTATCTATCTATCTATCTATCTATCTATCTATCTATCTATCTATCTATCTATCTATCTATCTATCTATCTGTCTATCCGTCCGTCCTTTTGTCTGTCTGTCTATCTATGTATCTACTATGTATCTATCTATCTATCTATCTATCTATCTATCTATCTATCTATCTATCTATCTATCTATCTATCTATCTATCTATTTCAGTCATCAGTTCGAACCTGCACAGGTTGAAAAGATCTTTCGGAATTCGAACCCTAAATACTAGTTCGGCTTCTGGACCTGATTATATAGGAAACACTCTGCTTAAGAACACTGCCTCTGGAATTACCCATTCTCTTACAAAGTATTTAATCACTCTCTAAATACCTCCCACTTTCCGCAACCGTGGAAAAAATCTAATGTTTTGTCCGGTCTATAAGAAAAACAACAAACAGCCCAAGGGAAATTATCGACCCATCTTTCTGTTGTGTAACGTCTCAAAGGTCTTTGAACGACTTACATATAATGTTCTCTATGAGTACCTCATCACAAATAACTTACTTCCCCCTAAAAACTCTGGCCTTAAAGCAAATGACTCTACCATCTACCAGCTCGTATGCATTCTCCATGATATTTACAATGGACTTGAACTTGGCAAGGAAGCGCGTATGGTATTTCTTGATATATCTAAGGCGTTTGACCGTGTCTGGCATGATGGTCTCCTATTCAAATTGAAACAACTTGGCTTCACAAACCCTGTCGTGAACTTCCTTAACAGTTAGCTGTCAAACCGCTTCCAACGCACAACTCTATGCGGTCAAACTTCCACTTGGCTCGCAGTGGAAGCTGGCGTACCACAAGGCTCCATACTTGGACCTCTATTGTTCCTGGTTTTCATCAATGACATTACTGACGACATAGCCTGTGAAATCAAGCTTTTCGCTGACGACACCAGTGTATTAGAAATCGTACATAATCCTACTATTTCTGCTGGAAGACTTAACAGGGACCTTCATAAGATCTACTCCTGGGGCAAACTTTGGCGCGCCACCTTCAACGCGATCAAATCAATAGCTGTTCTCTTCTATTTTAAAGTTAACAAACCCACTCACCCACCCCTTATCCTGGGAAATACACCCATACCTGAAGCAAATGAACACACACACATTGGCATTACACTTTCTGAAAAGCTTTCCTGGTACTCCCATGTCACACGCATCACTAATAAATCCAGTCAACATTTGGCCCTGTTAAGACGTCTCAAATTTAAACTATCCCGCAACGCCCTTACCCGTATATACATTACCATGATCCGTCCCATACTCGAATACGGATGTGTCCTCTTTGACAATTTCACGGAAGGTTTATCAGCATCTTTTGAAGCCGTTCAGCATGAAGCAGCCCGTATCTGTACCGGTGCCTCGAAACACCCCCTCCCCCCGTCATTTGCTTCTAAGTGAACTCGGTTGGCAAAGTCTTTCCACTAGACGCAAATATTACAAACAGGTCCTCTTTATGATATGATGCATAGAATAACCCCTAATTACCTTTCAAACCAAGTACCTCTCAATTTCGGACTTACCTCTAATATCAGAGAGTCTGGGTCACTTGATATCTTCAAATCTAAATTAAAATCGACCTTATTATCTGTTGACCCCATACCCTCCTACTTTTCATACAGTAAGCGCTTTCCAAACATCTGTCACACTCAGTTGCGCCTTGGTTTTTCTCAGCAAAACTCCCATCTCCACAAATTACACAAAGGCTCCGAAACATGTTGAGTAGTTACCCGCTGAAGACCCTTTAATTTAATTGGGCTTATACAGCCTATGTCAAAATTTTACAGAGGAACGTGTGCAATAGGGACAATAGTACTTCTATGTATGTAAGTTAGACAGGGACAGGTTAGCTTATGGAGAGTAAAGAGTTCGGACTGCGGAATAGGGTAATGACTACTAGGAAGTGGTTTTGGACAAAAAGACACAAATACAATAGTCCAATCACCGGCCTGCTTATGCTGCAACCAAAATGAAGATATTTATCACCTTTTTCCTGACCTGTCCCAAATTCTTAGTGCTTAGGCAAGCTTTACTGGATACGGTGTGTCACATCCTAGTACATGGTGTACATCCAAATCTCTTAGCTCACTTAGCTAGTGACATACTCAATCAATACCTCAAACAAGGCAACTCAGAACTCAGTGATGATGTTAATTACCAAATTATTGAAAACGGTGCAGACCAACATCGTGAACACGAGACGCTTTGAATTTTAAGCCACTTCTAGTGAAAAAAATTGATATGTCAGATTATTTTTTCAGCTGTCAATGTTTGAGATTTGTTCTCGATTCAATTGTACCGAATATTTATGTCAAACCGCATGCCAATTCATAGATTGTATGTCCTGTGTGTATTGTAAATTCTTTGTGCGTCATCTTGTTGTGGAGAGCCTCCAGATTAGTTCTTTGTAACTATTTAGGCAATCCATGTGAAATAAATATGTTTTAAGAAAAACCTATGGAGGCTGGCTGTGTTGGAATAGTAAACTTGTCTGCACTGTGTAACCAAGCAGACCACAATCTGTGCAGCAAGAGGTGAGCTATGTTGGTCTGGTGGGGACCTGCAGTTAAGCCATTCACAAAAAAGCAGGGCTATTTTGGGCAGCACCACATTGCTACCAGCTGTGTGTCTGGCAAAGCAAATGAGAGCATGCATGGACACATGTACTTGGTTGTACATAAGAAGTAAACCAAGACTATAATTTATCAAATTCAATAACTTAGCATACATTTATTTGCAGGATGGGGAGGGGGGAGGGGGGTTGACAAGTTTAAAAAAAATGCGGGAAACCCTTGCAAAGTTTAGTATGGATACTCAACTTTGCAAGGCTTTCCCGCATTTTTCTTCTGACATCTTGCTGCACAAAGGGTTGTACAGAAGCAACACTGACCAGTCAGAGATTTTTGCAATGTTCACTGGGGTTTGTGGGCCTGTTTATCTGCCAATCTATTTTAATTAATATTCCTATGCAGAATATCTATACAAACATAAAATAGATTGCTTTCTCTCAAAGTTTATTTTGCAAATAAAACTCAAGGAGCAGTTCATTTATGAGAATTGTCGTCCAGGAAATAGACGGACAAGGGGGTGTCCCTCTGTTGCCCTCTTCAGCTTGCTCCATCCCATACAACATATGAGTAAGGACAGCATTTTGAGGAGGGGGCACTCCTTGGGTTTGCTTAATCTTAAGGAGCCTTTGATTGCATGATAATGACAAGTGCACAAAATATTTTGAGTTGATTTATCACCCATTTACTGTCTACATTCACCCCCTGTTGTCTAAGATGTGGTTTGGGACTGTAATAAGAGATCTGACAGCATGGCTCCTAACTAAAACACACGTTGGATATGGCCCTGGCTAGAGAGGGGTCATCTCCACATTTGAACACAAGGAGAATGAAAAATACTGAAATATTTTCAATATTTTACAGCGGAATAAAGGAATAGCCAGACCATTATACCTGGTCACTCGGCCAATAGAGCCCTTATGCTTGTGTTTGTATACCCTAAATAACATATTAATGACCAGTGATCGGCACCAGTGCTGGGGTATTGATAGGTTGCCTGGAAGCTGCCTAATAAGACAGCCCCCTGAGCTCATCTCTGGCAGGACAGACTGCACATAGTCTGAAACATCCTGAGTGTGACCATGGAGGTAGGAAAGTCCCTTCCTCTATGTGCAAACTTACAACTTTAGTTTGCGGGCACACTCAGGCTGGTGACACTCAATAGTTTAACACATAGATTGAAGTTGAATGTCATGTATGACAATGAATTAGGTGAGCTACATGTAATAGTTGATATTAATAGAGATTTTCATGAAAATGGTTTTATGTTCCTGTAAAAAGTGAACTCCAATACAGGTACATTATAAAGACATGTGCATGTTTATCACTGTATTCATGTTTCACTTGTTTAAGTCATTTTATGCCCCAAATTTACGAAGCATGGGAGTCTGGTGTTGATGTGGTAACTTTTACTTCATAGTATCAGTGGGTTTAGCATCATATTTAAATGTCATGTATTCCTTCAAATTAGAGGCAATTAAAATTTAAAAAGCTCTGTATCTTCCAATGTGTTACAGATAGACACAAAATTTAAAATAGTATATAAGGGTTTGTGACACCTGTAAAACCTCATGGACATTGAATAAAAGCTGTAGGATTCGAATTATGCACATAAGCAGCACTTGACACATTGAAGAGTTGAATATCTCCAAAATTATTATAAATGTAGGTGTCAGTCCAACTTCAATTTATAGGTTTGTGACATAGCCGCATCCAATGAAACATGAACCAAAGTTGCAGCATTCTAATCAATGCAAATTAGGTGAATACACTAAATTTAAATGTTGAATAACTTCAAAAGTATAATAGACTGAGGTGTCATTCAAACTTCAGTTCATAGATTTGCAGGATATTTGTATCCAATGGACCATGAATCAAAGTTGTAGCAGTTTGATTTATGCAAGTTAGGCAAATACATAAAATTTAAATCTTTCAATAGCTTCAAAACTATAATAGATTTCAAGAGGTGCCTTTCCAACTTCAATTTATAGATTTTTGACATAACTGCATAAAAAATATTTTTGCAGGAATTAAAGTTGAGAAGTTTAATTTATGTTGAATTCAATGAATTTCCACAGAATGCACCCCGCCTTCCTGTTTCCTCAGACAGTCAGTTATGCAACCAAACAGAATTGTACTGTGGCAGCCTCGCCTCCATGGCTCTGAGTACACAGGCTGTGGTGCCAGTGCCCAGTGCTGTGGGCTCACCCTTCAATCCCTACGGAGACTGGCTGTGTTGGTTGCTACATACAGTAAAACCGCCATTAGGGGGCACTTCCTTACAATGGGCAGTGGGCACCTTAAATATAAACCAGAATCTGCTACACTGGTGTGATGTAACACAGATTTGATTCAAGCACCGAGACACACTCCGATTTTCATCCTTTTTTCCTCCGGATTTTTGATTGTGGACTTCTATTTTCTTGCATTTTAGTCTGGGTTAATGTACTAGTGTTTCAGCTGAGGCAATATCTGGACTGCCAGCAGGCCTACCCCCCCCCCCCCCGTCCAAAATACAAGTATTTGATTTTGCATCCGAATTGGTGGGAATTTTGAATGATCCCAGAGTTCTTGCAGTAATGAAGTGGATCACTGACGACTTTGATGACAGACTCAAATTGAGAATCGAGTCAGTTAATGCCAAAGTTAGTGACATTGAGTCAACTTTAACTGCTAAATATGAAAGTCTGCAAGCTGAAATCGTGACATTGAAGGGTAAAGTGAGTTCGATGGAATTCAGAAATCACCAATTTGAAATTTGAGCTTGATAAGTCTGAACAGTACGGTCGCCGTAATAGCCTACCCATCTGGACAAATGACCCAAATGTGATGGAGAGGACACAAATCAAATCATTTCTTTGACATTATGAAAGCCTAGTCGGATTTCATAATGCCAATTCCTCAACCACTTCAACTAATTGCTAAATATGTAATATTAACAATTTTTTGCTTATATTAGCCCGAAATTTCTCTCTTGAGGTTCTTTTTAATGATTATCAGTAGGTACATTATATTTTATCTGACTTGCTGAATGTAGTGGTTCAAAATAAATTCTGCTCGATGTTGCTTCATATTGCCGTGCATTGCATAGTTTTTGCATCATAACTTGCTGTCAGACATTGTATCACTCAATATGTGCTAGTTATCATGACCTCATCCACTTCTTGTATCGTCACAGCTTAATGATCAATTGTCACTGCTACTTAAAGTTATTGGTCTCTTGATATGAAACTTCTCTGTCTCCCTCTCTCTCTCTGTCTCTCTCTCTCTCTCTTTCCCTCTCTCTCTCTCTCTCTCTTACCACATGTGCAAAAAATCAAATGTTATGATAGGTTGTTAATTTGCAGCCTATCTTAAAAAATGACTTCTTGCCACTCTTAGTTATTGAATAGTATTATATCATTGTTAGGAATTGGTGCATTAGAAATTTCCTTCAAAGCTCTGTATTTTCATAACTTGAAGGTAACCTTCATCTGGAGACCTCTATATATCCTTTTCATGTGAAGGACAATTTCTCTGTTATCGGTTTCAAACTGCATTCGGCCTACTTGTTATCACAATCGGCTTGTAATGTATCTTTTCTGCAATAGATAGACATAATGCTCCTCAATTGGGAACCGTTTAAGCTTACACCATATATGTTTTACATTTATTTGTGTTGTCATTAGTTCCATTCATACCTGCTTGGTCTATTTTCTTCTTGTAATCAACTACTTTTACAGATGAAGTGACATGTATGTGTGTTGAAATCATCAACATGACACAGACACTTTGGAATCCAGGCCCAATAATCCAGGTTATTTCACTCAAGTCCTTTTTAGTTGGATTTCGAACTAACACCAGGATTAGGTTATAAACATGATCAAAGGGGAAAGACTTAACAGCTAACTTGTCTGAAAAGTGTGTGGTTTAGTGCCACCAAGGTGATTTGCATGAAATACCTAGATGTTCATCATTTTAACCCATGATATGAGAAGTGTTCACCACATGTAGTATATTGACAGCATGAGATCAGTTCAATTTTTAATCCTGCCAGTCCAGATAACAGGAAAAAGTTCTCCAGTGTACATTTCACAATGAAGCCCAGAAAATTTCTGAAACTTATTAAGCAAACAGAAAAACTTAAGGAAGTTGAGGGTAAACCACTGAGACAAATTGTGGCAGAGTATGGCATATCACAAGGAGCAACATTGTCAAAAGAAAAGGAAACATCATGTCAGGCTTTGAGGAAAACATGAACGCTAAAAGGAGAAGAGTGATGGTCCGCACCCATGAACAACTAAATGAGGCAATGTTTCAGTGGTTCAGTATGAAGCACAGTAACACCATAACTTCCATATCCCCTTCTCACCCGTTAGTTCACCCTGCTTTCTTCCCATTCTAACATTTCCTTCCTTTTATCCCAGCCCCCTAGCAGGTAGTCTTGTACAGTTTTAATACCCTCCTTACACCCTGGAAAATCTCCTTTCAAGCCCAGAAATCAAGCAACACAGTCCACCTCTTCTAGTCCCCTTATTTCCTCTAAGCCCTTACAGTTGTAGTCCTTATCCTGCCAACTCCTGAATACATTTTCCCTCGTTTGCCTGTATGCATCACACCACAGTAGCCAGTGATTTACTGTCTCATTTGCCTCCTGCGTACAAACTCTACATTTTCCATCACTACCCTGTGTCCATTGGTGACGTCTCTTCTCCAAGTTGATAACCCCCACCCTACTTTGGAACAAAAGTTTAGATCCCTTCCCTCCGTCCCAACATGCCCTCCTTTTTGGCTTATCTAACACTTTATAAGCTTTTAGTCTACTTGTATCATTCACGCCCTCTTTCCATTTTACTCGCCATACCTCTGCAACTGTTTTCTTCATGTATGACTTCCATTCATCAACTTTATCAAACCCATTCCAGTCATATTTTTCTGCTAATTTGTCTATATTTTGGACCCACTTTGTTTGTGCCTTTGATGCCTCCATGTATATTTTCCTGTACCATCTGTCTTCACTAACTGTTTGTAGGTATCCCGAGTAATTTAACTTGGCTTTGGTAATTCTATCTGTAACAGTACTCCACCCCAATTCCCCCAAGACCGCTTCAATTGCTGTACCTGGTGGCACCCCCAGAATCCACCTACCCATCTCATTCTGTGTTTTCTCCACATTTTGTATGTCCCCCTCATTTACCAAAATAACATCCAAACCATACATCATCCCAGGTATTGCAACTCTATCCCATAACACTCGGGCTGTAAATGCTCTATTGAAGCTGGTCAGTGATGTAGCTTTGATTCCCTTTGTTGGGTTCACCTTTTGCTTTATCTTCTCCATGTGATATCTGAACATGCCTTTACCAGTTGCTTTTATTCTAATCCGTAAATACTCATATTCATCAAACTCGCCTATTTCAATGAACTGTTCCTGTCCTTCTGGAATTTGGAATGTCCCTACTTTCCACCTTTTATTTATGTCAGGTTTCTTTCCAAGCGTCATGACTTTACTCTTTTCTTTACTTAATTCCAATCTCCATTTGTTGCGTATTCCCCCGTTATGTCCAGTAGATCTAGCATTTCTTTTTGTGACTCTGTCATAAGGACTATATCATCGGCAAAAAATGCACCAGGAATTTTGCGCTGTCCTATTCTCATCCCCCTGTTATATTATGTTAACTGACCCCCCAACTCCTTAATATAAAGTGCAAACAAAATTGGAGAGAGCACACAACCCTGTTTCAAGCCGATATCTGGTTGTTTATTTTCCACTTCTATGTTTCCCATTGAAATAGTACAATCTACATCTCTATACATTGCTTTCATGACTTGGAGGAAATTTCCACCAAGCTAAGCCCCTGAAGTTTCTCCCATAATGCATCCTTCCACACGCTGTCATATGCTTTTCTCACATCTAAGAAGCCCATAAAGATTTTCTTGTGCCTTTGTTTTGCCAGTTCCAGAGCTTGCGTTAAAGTGAATACATGGTCACCCACCCTTCTCCCTGGTCTAAATCCATTCTGGATCTCTCCCAAGAGGCCAAGCCTTTGAACTATTCTGCTCGTCCTCCTGTACATGACTCTGCTGAAAATTTTCCCTATGAATGATGCGATTGCAATACCCCTACATAGATCTAATTGGGAGCTGCTGCCCTTTTTTGGGATGCAAGATATTTTAAGTTTGTTCCATTCCCAGGGTACCTGCTTCTCCTCAAGAGCCCTGTTAAACCAAATCTGCAAGCATCCAGCATTTCCTCTGGCCCTTTCTTTACAAATTCAGTAAAAACATTATCATACCCTGGCGCCTTGCCCAGCTGCATCTTCTCTATCGTGGTGTGAACTTCAATCTCTCTAATTCTACAACTCATTTCAGAATCCCACTGATCCTGTCTGTAATCCTTCTGGCCGTCTGGTACTGCCCCCTGTCCCCATTGTGGATCGTTTATTTTCCCCCAGTGCTCTTTTAATGTTTCCTGTTTGTCATCTTTCTTCTCTATTCTCTTCCCTCTTTGCATGTTTTTACATGTTTTATTCTTTTTCTGTTGATTAACAAACTTCCAAAAATTATAAGACCCTTCTCCTCCATTTCTCATTGCTTTTTCTATCATTTGTTCATTTTTAGTAGCTCTCCTTTCTGCTTTCATGTCAGCTACTTGTTTTCTTCATTCCATATATCGTTGTTTAGCTTCCTCTATATCATTATGCGGTCGTTTTCGTTTCCTGGCTAGTCTCTAGGCACTATTTTTAACCCCTCTCCTCCTTATTGCCCCTTTTAGCTCTGGGTCTACCCTATAGCCGACGTTTTCAATTGGCACTTTCTTTCTACCAATGTTTTCCTGAGCCACCTTAAGGATTCTTCTGGTTAGGTCTTCATTCATTTCTTGAACTTCCCCCCTCTACTTCCCATTTATTTTTCCATTCCTGCAGTTTGGTTTTGAGGCTTTCCTTTTATCCCTCCCAATCTGATTCTTTATGTATGTTTCAAACCCATTAAGACCCCCCCCATGTCCCTATGTACGTTAAGCTCCACAGTGATCCAATTGTGGTCACTCCCTATATCTAACCTGCCATCCTCATCAATTTCATATTTCTGACTCATTTGGAATATGTCGCTATCCACCAAAACATAATCAATTATTGTCTACCTGTCCCCTGAGGTCTATGTCCATTTTCCCTTGCATTGTACATCCCTATTGACAATCCTAGGTTTGTACTTCCAAGTGAAGCTTAACAGCCTGGTTCCGTTTCTATTTATTTCCCCGTCTCCTCCTTCAATTCCCGCCATTCCATTGCCAATGTGACAATTGAAATCCCCTGCTATGATAATTTGATACCCCTGTTGTTGTACGTGGCTTGTTATAATTCTCATTCTGTCATACACCTGGTCATTCAATTCGTCTGGTAGTCCTTCGTGCCCCACGTAAACCACACGTACTGCCACTTTATGTCCATGTTTCTATTCCTATCCACTGCATTTCATTTCTAACCACGGTATCGTTGTCCGGGTCTTCATGCTTTATCTCGTGCCATTTAATTCCATTTCTTACCAAAAACCCTACTCCTCCCCCTTCTTTTGTCCATTCTCCATCCCTTTACAAATGAGGTTGTAGCCTTTAGGACTTGTCATCATTCCCTTTTCTTCCTTCTTAACACGCTACCAAGGCGACAATGTCTATTTTCTCCTCTTCAACTACCTATCCAGGTAGGCATGTTTCTGCATATGGCAATATCAAACAGCTACCAATCAGACATAAAAAACAAACAAAAACAACACTAAATTAGCTAGTGCTCAATGAGATGGTAGGTTTCCAAGATGGTTTAGCAGGTATTTTTCCAGTAGCATTGATGAATAAGCACTTCATTCCAAGACCAGTCATGGCTTCAGCTAAGCCTTTATATGCTTTTTTGATGCACGTACAAAGTAATAACTTCAATCCATTCTAGCACATAGCGGTTAATGTTTACCTGCTTGATTTTCCATTATGTGAAACTAATTCCTTCCAGATCGATGCAGTGTCATCCTGTGCAATGATGGGTTTTGCATGGAAACCATAAAGAGGTGGCGACAGTGGAGTTAAGCAGCCTATGAAACATTTATTAGGCCCACACAAGTTCTGGTCGCTTTAATTGCCAATTCCAGACTTGTCTCCTTTAGAGTGCAATAATATAATAGCGTGTTATATGTTGTAAACACTTAGTCGATATCCTGTATAGTACGTTCTTTCTTCAACACATGAAGTATTCACCATCCGAAGGACTGCATGGTAAAGTCCAGGATATTCTGTGTGTTCTGGCAAACTATTTGGGTTGCTACAGTTGCATGTATCAATATAGACTTCTTCCAGATGCTACAGTCTAACTGTCCACCTCACGTGCTGATCCTTCGTGTCCGTGGCAATGATTTGGCAAAAATGTGTGCATGTCCAGTAAATTGTGTGTTAGACCAGATGGACTGTTGATTGAAATGCCAACTTGTCTGCCAAAATCTTAATTTTATGCTCTGATATCCTCACCAGACTAGTATACAGCGGTACTCATGAGCGACAAGAAGTAGATGAACAGATGTGTAACTAACCTTGCAAATAACCAGACATGTGTGGCATTCAGCGCTCAATTTCTGAGGAGGCCGATCCGTGTTATTGTGATGAGGTTCGAATTTAGAATTTACAGCGATGTATTTTTCAATGTGTTTAATGTGTTTTGCAGAGGCCACCCTTTCGTATCCCTCTACTGAAGATCAGTAATGTATTTCATCATTCATAAAATGCACTCAAATATGACCGTGGCAATACGCCGTATGCACATTAATTTCCGGCCACAAAGCACGGGATTGACGCCAGACGAACACGGGGACTTGCGGCTCACATCACTGTCACAGACGGGGGCATATGTTCATTACTCACAAAATTGGCGGGGTTTTTTTTTTGTTTTGTTTTTTTTCTTTTTTAGAAATTTAAATTCACAAATGCCAAACTGGTATTCATCTAGTACTTCCCGATTTATATATGAAGAAAATTTTTCTTCTGCTTTGTATAAGTACCCTGTATTTCCAAAATATTAGTAATATCCTGCTTGTCCCTACAGGTACCGACCCGTATCTCGTCATATCCCGCCAAGCGAGACTAGACAATCAGGTATGCAATTCTGGCGGTAAGTTAATATGCACATCCCCTATTGTTGGCCAATATCTGAACAGCAAGAGTATTGCCCATCATGCAAATAATATTCTCAAACTACGAGAATGATGGACTAACTAAACTTAAATACTCCACTGTCTTTAGACGTACTATTATTATCTACTTTTCAATTCGTCATCTTGTCAAAGGTAAATTAGGCTGATCACATAGCTACTAATAGTTTAAAGTGGATGTCTTGTTTTAATCCTAGGGCTTAACAGTGTTAAATGATGACAATTTTGTAAAAATCACCCAGCCTATATATTCGTGTTGTCCTCGTACTTCGTGTAAAGTAACATAAATTACAAAAAGCATTCAGTTAAAGATACCTGCGCACACATAGTGGGGTATGTCTTTCTGCACAGTGTTCAACTGTTAAACATATTTGTGGGAATGTGACTTGCAATCGTGGCCATACTAAGGTGTTGAGTATTATATGATATGAACATCTAGGTTATCAAGTTCCTGCTGCTCGCATTTCTTGATATTAACCTTTGGTATGTTGCAATTGTGAAGAAATGGACCATGTTCTGTTTTCAACTTGCCACTAGATGGCAGTGCATCCATACTCACACCCTTTGGTTCAGTACACATTGCTTTCAGCATGGCTGACAATGGTAGCATGAAGGTTGTGGACCTCAAGAAAGAGTTAATTAAAAGAGGAGCTGTTACAAAAGGGAAAAAAAGTGATCTTATAGCAAGTTAAGTGTCTATAGAATACTTTTCAATGACATTTTACATGGAACTAAATGAATACTGAACCTTGTTGTAGCTGATTACTAGACCGCCATTTACAATTTTACTACACTATCAACAGGTTACTGGGGGGGGGGGGGGTCTTGGTACACTGGTACAGAAAATAAAATTTGCCAGTACAGAGTACAGGAAATAATTTTTCTCCAGTACACAGTACAGAAAATAGGACATCCGCAATATACATTTTCAAATTTGAGAAGGTTATATAACCTGCAAGAACAAAGATGCCACAGACTACACTTTAACTTTAAAAGCCAGTTAGGCAAACGGTGAATAATGTTGACTGCCGCGAATTGACTTTCTTTCTTTTTTTTTATTTTTTTTTATTTTTCATTTTTCATTTTTTTCAGTACGGGTACGAATATAACATGTGTTGCTGGTGCGCTTTACGCATAATAAATTTTGATCAATACGGAGTACATGGTTTGCTGTCAGTACGCTGTACAGTGAATAATTTTTTCTCTCTACGCTGTATGCAAAATATAAAAAAAAACCTGTAGGGAGTACGGGCAACCCCTTTCCGACTCTTCTTACTGTTAAACAATACTTATTATATTATAAACATATTTATTTTCTTTGGATTGCCTAACAGTACACAAAGACTAATCTGGAGGCTCTCCAATACATAAAAGGACGCACAGGAATATACATACAATACACACTGGACGAGAACAGAAGACTAAATTCAAGGCTTGTACACGAATAGTGCAATTGATGCCAAATAATGAAGACTGAAAATTAGATCATATACCAAATCAGTAAATAAAACGTCTAGATTCTGATAAGAATGTCTGAACAGCCTCAAAGATAAATACATTATCAGTGTCTGGCAAGTCCTCACTACCTTTCAAGAGAATACTTAATAAAATGTCACTAGAGCACTGAACTATTAGAGTCGGATTTACACCTGGAGCGAGTAAGTGACACACAGTGTTCAGTAGATGGACCCTTTGCACACTGAACTTGGGGCAGAACAAAAGGTAATGTTTCGAATCTTCAGTAGAATGAGAGCATGCGCACGTTGAGGCTGGAAGGATATTGACATGATGTAGATGGGCATTTAAAACAGAAAAGTTAAGACGTAGCTGCGTGTGGCATATGTTTAGGAAACGACTTCCATGTTTAAAGTATGTGGGCTTTTTGTCAACACTTAAGAGTAATAGATTTAATTTAGATTTAAACTGCGGCAGGGAATTGGTGAGACGAGCATCAACCGGGAGGTTATTCCATAATTTGATAGCAGACGGGAGAAATGAATCGCCGAAGCGATTGGTGGTGAACCTAATTTGGCGTAATTCAGTGCGATTTCTCAAAAGGCGCCCAGTAGTGAATGCAACGTCACGAGGAACGAGATCATGTAGGTATTGTGGAGTCAACCTATTGTACATTTTAAAGAAAAGAATAAGTTTAAAACATTTCCTCCGATTTGCCAGAGTTTGCCATTGAAGCTCTTCGAGAAATAAGACACGTGGAGTGTACCTAGTTGCGCCAAGGCAGATCCTGGCTGCCTCATACTGCACAGCTTCTATAGATTGTGACAGGTTTTCAGTGCAATTGTCAAACAGGACACACCCATATTGGAGGATAGAACGGATCATTGTACTATACAACAGTATGAGTGTCTGGCGGGAGAGTTTATATTTGAGTCTGCGTACGAGAGCAAGCCGTTGGCTGGCTTTGTTAACAATACGTGTTATATGCCCAGGCGCGGATTTAAGGCGGGGGGGAGCGTCGGGAGGGCGCCCCCCCCCCCGCCCCTAAAAAAAAAAAAAACAATAAAAAAAAAAAAAAAAAATTAAAAAAAAAAATTAAAAGAAAAAAAATTCTGGCGCCTCCAAAAATTTTTTGTCATCTCCGGTCACATGAGAAAGTATAGGGGGGTTACCCATTACATCTTTGGTCCAAGCTTTCCGAATCACCAAATTTCAAAGACACAGAGTCGATTAATCAACGTGGTGTCAAAGATCCTCCGGCTGACAGGCACAACAACAACAACAAATACTGCAGCGCCCTCCGTCGGGTGCAGAAACTCGTTCCTAACGTGAATGCATAAGCCAGAGTAGCGAATCGCAAGGAGCCAGGTTATTTTACTTCCCGCCATGCATTGTAAACCTCACTCTAATTTCCTCTAATAAGCAAAGTGATAGATAAATGATTTCATGACTACTCCCCCCATTGACAAATCCTGGATCCGCACCTGTAGATACTCATAGAAAACGTTATAAACTAAACGCTCAAGTACTTTCGAGACATTACAGAGGAGTGAAATAGGCTTATAATTTTCTTTTGCCTGTTTGTTACTTTTCTTAAAAACGGGGCACACGTTGGACCTCTTCCAGGGATCTGGAAAATATGAGTTGGATAAGCAGAGATTGAACAGATCTGTGAGAGAACGTGAGATTGAGGCGGCACAGTATTTAAGAAGGGTGTTGCCAATACCGTCAGGACCACAAGCAGAACTGGTTTTCAGAGATTTTAATATCTTTTCCACGTCATTTACTCAGGTGCGGATCCAGGATTTGTCAATAGGGGGAGCTGAACATAGCAAGTAAGGCCGGGGGTCCGGGGGCCGCCTAGGCCCCCGGCGGGTCCAGGGCAGAGGCCTGGCGGGGGGCTAAGGGGGCGGAGCCCCCCGAAGCTCCGGGGTTTTAATGCATTTAAAGGGGCATAAACTGCTTTTTTCTGTCAATAAAATACACTGGCTCCCCTCTTACAAGGCACCCAAAATGCAGCATAAAAGTAGCTGTGTAAGAGGGGTGGCCTCTTCTAGAGGGGGAATATATATATAATAAAATGTTACACTTTCTGCATTAGAATGGTGACTTTTCAAGAGGAGTGGCCTCTGGTGAGAGGGGCCTTATACAGGGGACAACTGTAAGAGATATGATGTCTGGTTTGTCTTCATTTGGGATGTCAGTGTCCTATAATAAAACTTTGATAGCCATTACAAAGGGTTTTATTTTCCAAAGCTTCCATCTGCTGTTCAATTGTCATTGGAATTCACAAATTCTCCAGAACAGGAAACTATGTGTAGTTACCATGGTAATATATTTGAATGTTATGTGACACTTGTCAAATGAATTTGAGTCCAATAAAAACAAGGAGGACACATGAAGTGACCAACATTTATGAACATGTGTAACTATAAAACATTCAAGCCTGCAGCTGTACACTGGAATAATTTTACAATTAGATCACAATTTAGGCAGAACCACACAACTACTTGAATGACAAAAATGCAACAAATCAAATAACTGATAAAATTACAAAATTAGAGGAATGTTTTGAACTATATTCATAATGCCACAATATATGTTTAGAGCTTGATTTCATAAATCAGCTAAAGTAAATATAAAACATATTCTCAGTACAAATTGTCAATCAGCACCATCTGATCACTTAATAACTAAAATGATCTGTCTGAAATCAGAATAGTCCGAGTTGCACTGAGTAAGACACAAATCCACAATGTGGATCAGGATTTACAAATCACTTATCACATTCAGTCAGCACCACTGAAGATACATCTAAATACTTCTAATTATTAACTAACTATAAAACTAAGCCTCTGAAAAATTACTTCAATTGTTCTAAGGAAGTCAAAATATATTACTATGCTACAAATCCACAATACAGGATATGATTAACCATGAACAAATTAAACTAATCGTCTCTGAGGAATGTCTCCAATATCACAAGTTTTAGAAAAACATATGTGCTTTTTGAATTCACAAATGTGTGAAAAGCATAAATCTTCAGTCAGCAGCAAAAGTAATACTTAGTAGTCATGAAATCATTTATCTATCACTTTGCTTATTAGAGGAAATTAGAGTGAGGTTTACAATGCATGGCGGGAAGTAAAATAACCTGGCTCCTTGCGATTCGCTATTCTGGCTTATGCATTCACGTTGGGAACCAGTTTCTGCACCCGACGGAGGGCGCTGCAGTATTTGTTGTTGTTGTTGTGCCTGTCAGCCGGAGGATCATTGACACCACGTTGATTAATCCACTCTGTGTCTTTGAAATTTGGTGATTCGGAAAGCTTGGACCAAAGATGTAATGGGTAACCCCCCTATACTTTCTTATGTGACCGGAGATGACAAAAAATTTTTGGAGGCGCCAGAATTTTTTTTCTTTTAATTTTTTTTTTTTTTTTTTATTTTTTTTTTTTTTAGGGGCGGGGGGGGGGGGGGAGCGCGCGCTCCCGACGCGCCCCCCCCCCCCCTAAATCCGCGCCTGTTTACTTCCACTTGAAACATAGACAGGCGGGCCTCAATACGGAAGGCAAGGTCGGGCAAGGGCAAAAGATTGTCATCATGTGGAGTCTTACACTGATCAGCAAAATACTTGTTGAAGGTCACTGACTTCTATATATCGGAAGAAATGTTCCGTCCATCGTCAATAAGAGTTGGAATGTTTTGATAAAGTTTGTGACCGAGAATAGATTTGCTAAGGTTCCACCATCTTTTAGGGTTTATCTCTCTTGAGTCTAGTTCGGATCGGAGTTTGGTAAAGTAAAGACGAATGGAGTTTTTGATAGCGTTGACTGTAAAGTTACGTTTCCGTTTGTATAACTGAAAGAGGCGTTCAATATTTTGAGTAATGAGGAGTGTGTGAGGCCGAGGCTTTTGTGTCTGGCATTTATATCTGTTCCACGCGCGATTGCGCTGCCTTATTAGCCTCTTGATACTATAGTTGATCCAGGGCTTGTCCCTGGGTCGAATAGTGACCACGCGGAACGGAATAAACTGTTTACACGTGTCAATAAATAGGTCTGACCAGTATGACACAGAGTCACTCATGGAGTCAAAAACTGTGAAACCAGTTTCCCAGGGAGCATGATGGAGTACATCGTTCAAGTTGACAGAATCAGCCCTCTGGAAGTTCCAGACAGAGCGTTTGAAGGGGCGATCCTTGTAATGATTCACAGAAAAAGAGCAAAAGACAACAGAATGATCAGAAGAGGATATAGGAGGGAGTATGCCGGAGTTAAGGATATAACCAGGGGAGTCAGTTATCATGAGATGAGGTCTAGTAGGTTTGCAGAGTACTCCGACACACGATTAGGTTCGGATATGAGCTGATGCAGGTTGTTTTGAGCCAACAGATCAAAGAGGCACTGTCCGAGTTCACTGTCGGTGTGGGGAGAATCCCAGCTTACACAGCGATCGTTAAAATCACCTGTTATTAGGAGTATTTTAGGGTTAAGTTCGATAGCAGACGAAATGGAGTGAGATAAATTGTCCAGAAATAGGTCTCTCTCTGCGGCAGATTGGCCTGGTGGACGATAAAACACCTAGAATCAGTTTACCAGAAGGGACAGTAATTTCAGCCCAGATACATTTACTACTGGGAGTTTCCAACTCCACACATCGTCTAACAGGTAGATTGTCTTTTATATACAGGGCAACCCCTCCCCCCAAACCAGTTTCACGATCCTTACGTGGCGGGGTTTGAAAGCCTTCAATTGCCAATAAAGCACCAGGGTAGGAAGTATCGAGCCATGTTTCAGATAAAGAAATGACGTCCAATTTTTCAGACTTCGCCAAAATACTTATTTCTTCGAGTTTACCATCAGATTTTAAGCTACGTACGTTAGCATGGCACACAGAAAACTTATTAAGAACAATATTATGAACTGGACCAGGGTTTGGATGAATACTCGTGGAGAGCACCCTAAATATAAGAACCGTCATATGTCTCAGATGGCATAGACATTCGGTAAGTAATACTGCGGCAAATACTATGAGGAAGGTAAAAGAGAGGATGAAACTATGATCGTGATATGAAAATGTAGACACGTTGGCAGACATGGACAGGAACATAAACCCATCTTTGTTGTGAAATAACCCTACCACAGCTCTATATTGATTTAAACAAATGCCCCTTAGGGGGTATCATACTGGTTAATGTCCGTCGCTGAACACTGTGAGACACAACAGAAAATAAATGCATTAATGTTTACAAAAAACCCAATAAGTATATGACAATGTATGCTGGAGAATATAGTCTTCAAAACAACAAATAAAGTAACATAAACAAGAGCACGAAAGAGTGCAGAAAACAAAAAGTGTACAAACATGGCAACAAATGAGAGCAAGATCATTACAAGTGTAATGATGTTCATATGAAAATGATTGTAGATCTGGATGTAAGTTAAATCGGAGTTTAACAAATATAACCTGTTGTTGTACCGAATATCATATCTGTAAATGAATGAGGCATTTAGCTGAGTTTACATAAGGTATGGAGATGTAGAGTGGCAAGAATGATAACGGCTACTATGATATTGTAGCAATTGTAGCAATTTTACGCTCGTTTAAAACAGTCTGTGTGAAGCATGATCAAAGATCAGTTTCAACTGTTGTAATATGGTAAGACTACATAACCGTGATCCTCCATATGTACAAGTATAACGTGAAATGACATCACAGCGTGTAGTATTATGACAATGAAAAAAAATGCATCTGAAATCGAGCCCATGCGTTGACAACTGAAACTAATCTAAACTGTCAGAAAATTTAACACAAGATTATTTCATGTATAGAGACTTAAATTGAATAAAGTTATTAAGACATATGGGCTGCATTTGTAAATGCTTGTACACACAGATAGCCAAGCGTACATCTGAGGTCATAACAGGACATGTCACTTGCGGTTACATAATGTATAAACATACTTTTCTAAGAATGAAGTGAACCGAGAGACCAGCTCTGGTTCTTGCTATGATAATAACCAGTAACGTGATATTATAAACCGAGATATTCACGTGAGATGATGAATCAGGGTGACAAAAACACTGGAAATGAAAATAAATGGAATTGGAAATACTTTGGTATGTACTATTAGTGTTGTAGATGCAGTAAAGACGTATGTTCGTTCGCACACAAACACACATACCAGACCTCATTCCCACACGTACGGGATGATGCATAATGTACAATTTTAGCATATGTGGAGACGGCAAAACATAATGCTAAGAACATATATAGATAAAGAAAACTTAAACAGTTAGATCCACTTAGTAGATTGAAACAGAAGGGAGATATCCTTATTAATACCTTTGTGGTCAGAATTAGTTTAATGGTACAGTTACGAATGTACTTGAGCAGTGGAAGTGTAACATGACCTTAAACTACGTTGAAATAACAGTAGTGCGTGGCAGTTGGTACAAATTGATTTACCCAAGTTTAAATTTCAGGCGTCGCAGCACATAGTAAGTTACCATGGTATATGTATAGAACAAAACAGACGGCATTTTGGTCAACATGTTGACATTACATCAACAATGTGGTAATTGTTCATGTACATCACAATCAAATATCCAGGGCATTGGCAAAAAAGGAGAGATGACCATAAATGGCGCAATCAAACATCGAATGACAATAATGTAAATCATACTCATGACTTTGTATAACTCAAAATAAAGACAGAGAACCATAGAATCGATTAATTGAAATTGAAGTCGCGCTTCCAAGCTACGAAACATGAAATACATTACAAAAAAAAGGTATAACTGCTCAACGACATTCTGCGATGGATTGATATTCATATAATTTGTGTATGTCGAGGACCCAACAGTGCATGGAAGACATCAAGAGAAACAAAGATGCATCTCTTCTGCAATTGTATAGAGTTCAAATGTAATTACAGAGTAATACAATGTCCAATCTGAATCCACAGTCATGTTTTAGGCACACTAAATGGGTGATAACAATAGCTTGCAGTGGTGGGGGTGGGGTGAAAAGTGTCCAGTTGTGCATATACATTTTCTTCTCACTTATAAACTTCTCCAAGTCCTCCTTATCGTGTATTTGAACCACACGGTCGAGAACATTTTCTCGGTTTTTTATCCCCTTGCATGAGCTATGAATGATTCATTAATGGAGCATTGAAATAAATAATAATCGTTTTCTCTATTTGCTTGTCAATATTTTCATTATTTGTTGCATAAATTGGGGTTTAAAGGCAGTACAAGTATGTCACTGATAGCTACCATAGTCTGTGTAACAGGCCATGGCCCAGGCTGCCCAGTAGCTTGTACACTGGGTCACCTGCTGGGGGATCAATTAGGTGTCAAAGTTGCTATTGTTAAGGGAATACGCAGTTATAATAGCCAGTGCCACATGGATTTGCTATGAAGAACAGTTTATACAGTATGGGACAAACAGCTTTGTTTACAAAACTGTTTGCCTGGGCTTAATGATACCCCTTTAACTTCATACTCAAGATTTTGAAATGCTGATGAAAAAGAAAATAAAACATTGTTACTTATGTCTGTATTGAGCAAATAAGGCGATATCTTAGTCCCAGGATTTAAGTTCATGAGTAAAGAGTTTTTATTTCAACTACACCCAACTAATGTCCAAGGACTGCAGAAAGAGGTTACCTATAATAATAATAATAATAATAATAATAATAATAATAATAATAATAATAATAATAATAATAATAATAATAACAACAACAACAACAACAATAACAATAACAATAATAATAATAATAATAATAATAATAATAATAATAATTTATTCAACCTCCTAGATAGGAGAAATAAAATACATCAAAATTCATGACAATATTGGTACCAGTAAAATAAATGCATCAAGATGAATGAGAATCAGTGTTTCACAGGGGAAACTGTCAGGCCCCCACCACCCGAATCGGCAGGGCAGCGACCGCGGCAGAATGACTGTGAGAGCCCCGACCACTTGGTCGCCACTCTCTACAGCCACTCCACCGCGGCAACCACAACGCCGACAAGAGTAGGGGGCACCCGACAGCAACCACTCCACCCAGGGCTATGGGTCCACAGCCCGTTCACAAATGAGGGGCCCCAATTAACTATTGGATCCCTGCCGCCGGGGCCAACAGGGCCGCGACCGCGGCTGGGCGACAGGGAGAGCCCCAATCAGTCGATCGCCACTCTCACCAGTCGCCCAACCGCACAGACGACGCCGGCAGCCGGGACCCGACTACATCTAGAACACTGCAGGCGCATATAAGTAAGCAAATGTCCTGACAGTCGGACTGTACAGCAACCAAAGTACATGTATACAGTTTGTCAGCTTAAGGGTACAGCGGACATGATATAAAAATATGAACTAAAAGGTACAACAACTCAGTTACATAAAGGTAAGCTAAAAGGAATAGCAATCAAGGTATGCAGTAGTCGACTAAATGAAACAGCAACCAAGGTATACAGTGGCAGACTAAATGGAATTATGAACCAAAATATAATGTCAAAAGAGATACATTAAAACGCCTTGGTTAAAAGAATGGCTAGTTGGTGATCTTCTTCTAATTAACATCACAGACACCCAAATATGGAACGTATAAATTCTTTGGAGTATGACGATTACACACATTTATGATATGTTATCCTAACGCAAATACAATTTGAGCTAGGATTGACTAAAGTGGGATTTATTTTTGGTGTCATACCTGTCCTTAAGTTTGTTTTAAACGACCCTGATTACAACAAGCCCTACAGCGAAGATTCACATTCACATTCAGTCAGCACCACTGAAGATACATCTAAATACTTCTAATTATTAACTAACTATAAAACTAAGCCTCTGAAAAATTACTTCAATTGTTCTAAGGAAGTCAAAATATATTACTATGCTACAAATCCACAATACAGGATATGATTAACCATGAACAAATTAAACTAATCGTCTCTGAGGAATGTCTCCAATATCACAAGTTTTAGAAAAACATATGTGCTTTTTGAATTCACAAATGTGTCAAATGCATAAATCTTCAGTCAGCAGCAAAAGTAATACTTAGTAGTCATGAAATCATTTATCTATCACTTTGCTTATTAGAGGAAATTAGAGTGAGGTTTACAATGCATGGCGGGAAGTAAAATAACCTGGCTCCTTGCGATTCGCTACTCTGGCTTATGCATTCACGTTGGGAACCAGTTTCTGCACCCGACGGAGGGCGCTGCAGTATTTGTTGTTGTTGTTGTTGTGCCTGTCAGCCGGAGGATCTTTGACACCACGTTGATTAATCGACTCTGTGTCTTTGAAATTTGGTGATTCGGAAAGCTTGGACCAAAGATGTAATGGGTAACCCCCCTATACTTTCTCATGTGACCGGAGATGACAAAAAATTTTTGGAGGCGCCAGAATTTTTTTTCTTTTAAAATTTTTTTTTTTTAATTGTTTTTTTTTTTTTTTTTAATCTTTTTTTTTTAGGGGCGGGGGGGGGGGGGAGCGCGCGCTCCCGACGCTCCCCCCCCCCCCCCCCTAAATCCGCGCCTGTGAAAAGAGACGGTCTGTCTCCTGTATGGTGCCGTGAAAATACACTGCCGCTCTATTTTCACGGTACCGTGAAAATAGAGGCGTGCATATATATATATATATATATATATATATATATATATATATATATATATATATATATGTAAATATATATATATATATATATATATATATATATATATATATATATATATATATATATATATATATATATATATATATATATATATCTTCATATATAATCATGGTACAGTAGTACCTGCACCTACCGACCCCAGTCCCCACCTGGTCAAAACGACCAGATTTCCTTGGCACGGGCGCAATGTTAAATGACCTGACGCGCAAGACCACGGTGTTGTCTAATTGCAGCAGCAAATTTACATTCCCTGGTTCTTTTTCTTAATAAATTTCACATGAGAAACAGTCCCAAACACTTATTTTGGCTAAATTCTGTAGCATGTTTCAAGAACTTTTATGCCAAATTTTGCTACAATGCTCCGGTCGGACAACCTTATACCAGCTGCAACACGCGACCGACCAGCAAAATCACCCCACAAACAACGACCCGTTTAAGGACAGGTAAGACACCAAAAATAAATCCCACTTTAGTCAATCCTAGCTCAAAATATATTTGCATTAGGATAACATACCATATATGTCTGTACTCGTCATACTCCAAAAAATTAATATGTCCCGTATTCGGGTGTCTGTGATGTTAATTGTTGAATAAACAAGTGAAAGTTGACCTCAAAGCATCCACCCCATAAATGTCGATATAAGTCACTAATTATTTGTGATAAAATCATAATTACACTTGGATCTTAATCCTAACATATTGGCAACAAAAAACGATCCTGCGATTTTTTATGTTTGCTTTCGTTTTTTTTGTTATCCATCCTCAAAGTTTGACGTTTCAATTTTCCCTTTAAATTTTAGGATGTTCATTTTCTTCATTTCATAGAAAAAGAACGAAGCAAAATTTAGAAAATCGCTGAATAGTTTTTGCAGTTCCGACATTACAGAATCAAAAGCCGTTAACCGGATTAAATTTCGCCCAGCCGTATTCTTGGAATAACCATTTTTAGGTGGGGCTCTCGTCCTATTATCCTTTCTGAGAAAAACAAGCTTCAAAGGCCTTTGATGATGATTATTTGCGTCTGAAGCAATACCATTTGCTCAAGTTGAGCTGATATTTGTACAAAACGTAGTAAACATCGTCCCTGAACATTTGGGGAGTTTGTCAATCAATTCTTGGCCAATCACATGAATAAAAGAGCCTTTGAAGTACGGAAAACATTATTCAGCGATCTGTCAAACGGCGACAGCGACAGTCTGGTTTCAAAGCGTGACGTCATAGAGGCGGCCCTTCCGGCCCCGTGACCTCAAGCCTGGTAACGAAAGTTGTGTTGCCTTGCTTCGATGGGGCGGCCTGCGGCCGCTCGTGGTCAGTGTACGGATGGCGGCTTTGGTCTTCCGCCCCCTACCTCTTCATCCCGTTTTTAGGGATAGTGTTTTACTGTATTTACTCGTCTCCTATCTGTATACTTTATATAGTTAGCTTGTTAGACTTGTCTTTACACTTTACTTAGTTAGCTTGTCATTATTTTGCAGTTGTTTTCTCAATGAGTTTAATTTCTCTTTCCAACCTGAGCTTTATAACGCTATTTTGTGTGTTTTCTCTGCTGTTCACGTTTATGCTTATTTCGATGTGATTATTTGTACTTTCATTTCCTCATCCCTGGGTTCCGATAAAATATGATTATGTACGTGGGTATTGTTGATTAGGGTATCAGTTCTTTCCCCGCCCGTCTTTGGTGTGAAGGACCACTGGGGTAATCCATCGCGGCACGGCCTTTGAAGTTTGAAGGGACATCGTCTGACGATTCCCGCTCCTCTTTAACATTTAAAGGCTCCCTACATTAGAACGCAAAACAAGCAAGATAACTACAAAGTAAACCACTAGGGCTATGATATGTTAGCATGTTTGCATCTTTTCCCTGTCCACAAACATACTTTCGGCATGCTGCCTTATTTCGCACTGCCGCCCTGATACCACTCTCCTTTTGCCATGGGCCGTTGCTACCTGCAGCCACGTGACAGGCTGTTAAGTATGATATGACGGGTGGCATTGTTCCGTTTGGCGGCTGAGAACTAAAAGAATGACACATGGACGTTCAGATGTCCACATGCCTGTGTGGTTTTTGGGCGTTTTTCTCATATTTCTATTTGAGTTAAAAGCTCGAAATTTTGACAACTGATGGAAAGGACATTCATCTTGTAAAAACCGTTAAAATTTCAAAATCGGCCATGCAAAGGTTTTTGGTGTCTTAACTGTCCTTAAAAAACAACAACAAATAACGGTCTTTCAAATCAACGGTAACCAAGTTGTGAAACAAAGTTTACAGAAAAGCTGGCCAACGTGTGCCATTATTTTGCGTGAAAGTCAACTCACACACAGCTTTTATTTCAACTTGTCTGGACGGTCAACTTGGGCCGGGGAAAGAGCATAGCTGCTGCATATATAGCCTCGAAGGGTGCGGTATCGGTATCTAGTATCGCCAGGTTTCAGGTGTCTGTTCTCCGAGTTACCAGAGCAAAGAGTCGTCAACATATTTTTAAAAGATGACTTAGAATCTTAACTTTTGTCTGGCCGCTCGGTTGTGTCCGAAGCAGTTATTATCGTTAGCTATAAATCTAAATGCAATACGAAGGCATGCACACACACACACATCCCTTGAGCGCCCATTTAAACATGGCGTAATACATTGTGGGAAAGGAAAATCACAGTGAATCGTGGCCATGTGTTTTCAGCACGGTTCCAGGTGTCCATTTTCCGAGCTACCAGGGCAAACGGTCATTAAAGTACTTTTGAAACATGACTTACTCTCTGAACTTTAATCTGCCCGCTCGGTTGTGTCTGAAGCAGTTATCATCGTTAGTTACAAATCTAAATGCAGCAGGGCACGCTCGAGCGCCATTTTGAACATAGCTCAATTAATGCATTGATTGCGGGACAGTCTTGATACTTGATTTGGATATCAAAGTGAATCGCGGCTATAGTATGTATATCATTATTGATGCTCTGAAATAATTGCAAAATACATACTTTTGGTTTCATATATTATAACCCTCTTCCCACCCCCATCCGGCAATATCGTGCCAATGGTCATTTCCAAACCATTGGCAATGGGCGTGGAACTCACTATTTTCACAATGGTAGCCAAGTCGATTGGATATTTTAAAGTGGTAGCGTCCGAAATATATGTGTGATTAGTGCTAAGGGAAGGTTAATTTGTCGATTGAATGTAATGTACCATATATACTGGGACTTTTCCAGAGTGAGCATTACCTGAGAATGTAAATACAACGACAAACAGTGACTAGTTGTAGGCCCCAGAAATAATATTGTGTATCAGACATAGACTTGCTCAAGTCTCACTGGACCGTCTTCCGTATTTTATTTAAAATCAAATTCATTGCCAAATTAAATTTTAAGTAAACACACGTCGCAGCCTTATTCTGTTGCAATACAGGTAGGCCCTTCAAGTTACCTAGCTGATTATTGGCGTGGAACGTGTATATTGTATTTGTGTCTTTTTGTCCAAAACCACTTCCTAGTAGTCATTACCCTATTCCGTAGTCCGAACTCTTTACTCTCCATAAGCTAACCTGTCCCTGTCTAACTTTTATACATAGAAGTTCTATTGTCCATATTGCACACGTTCCTCTGTAAAATTTTGACGTAGGCTGTACTAGCCCAAATAGATTAAAGGGTCTTCAGCGGGTAACTACTCAACATGTATCGGAGCCTTTTACCCGTACACGTCTCTCTGAGTAGCGGCTCCTTGTCTAAGCTAAATATTCAGCAAAGACAACCCACATAAAATGAATAAATATGAACGTGGCAATTGATGAATTAGCTAAATATTTTAAGTTTTGCTTATAAATGCAGAGCTTCATATCAAAGAAGAACACCTGTCAAACAAACCATAATTACCAAATTTTCATAGTACAGGTTCAGATAAGAACAATTTGACTTACCCCTGAACCAATATGTACCCTTTCTAGTTTGACAGCTTATCCTAGTTAAACCATCTGCCAATGTTTAACTAAAGTGGAAACAAGCTGGGGCATTATATTCAGTCCCAGTGTATATAACCAGATAACATTGACTCCAGATGACTGGCGCCGGGCGGTCTGCACTGTGTTTCTTATCACACAGACAAGCGAGCGGTCATAACGCACTCCTCTTCAGAAGCTGTTAATTGAGCTACTGTGTTATGAAGGATTAATTGCAGTGCACCGCGTGAGGCGGAGGGCGTCCAGTGAGACTTGTAAAACTTGCCGGCTTGTCGCTGCTATGAATTATTCATGAGCATTCAAGCACGTGACAAATTCTAGGCCGTCTCAAATTCATTGTGTTGACTGTTGTCTATTTACATGCAAGCACGCACATCTTATTGTAGGCTAGAGAAACGTCAGTTCTTGCCGATGGCTATTTCGATTTTGCGTTACAATGAATGTTTTCCTTCTACGATGATTTAAATCAATGGTCGGGTCGTTGCTTGTGACAATTTGAATGATGTAACTTTGCAAAACTGCGCAAAAATAGGGTGATTTCATCGTCTCGATCTCGATTTTTTTTGTCTCCTCGCCATGTTGTTTATATGGTTAGAATGCTCAGACCCTTGTCTATTTTAACAACAAGCTCTCCCATTGGCTGAAACAAAAGTATTTTAGCGGGAACCTCTGCAAAACTGCCTCTATTTCAAAGAGATGCGTCGTTATTTTAGTCGGAAACTACAAGGGCCCAGAATCGATCACATGGTGTTCGCTGTCTAATCAAAAAGTTTTTCTACCGCGGTTTCGTTCGGTAGAAGTCGTTGCCTCGTGTTGTGAAGTCTGGCTTGAAAGATGGGTGACATTTGTGTGAACACAAGTGACGATTACGGACAATTTATTAAAGGAAGAAACAAAATTTAACGCTGTAAATTGGTCAGAATGATAACATATACTACCACTGTACCAGTCTTTGCGTACAATAGAGCAGAGGGTCCAATTTTTTCACGGAAAGAGAGTAAAATACGCCAGCCGCAGGTAAACATGGCTCGGGTGAAAATACCGCTGCCGCGTGTTTATCATGCTGACAGTTTGTCAGTAACTGCGATAAAGTGTGTTTATGGACTATTTACTGCAGCAACAAGCTCTACCACTATAATTGAATGGCAATTATAACACACAACCGATTTTTAGAAAAAAATAAAAGAGGAACCATCGTTCGTGACGCTAACCAAGAAAAATGCACGGACCGGTACCCATGCAATTGTATTCACACAGGTTTGACCGCTTTGATCAAATCGTGATTGAGATCGATATATTTCCTTTGTTAGGGTGTAGGGCAAGAGTTTTTGTTTAAATTGACAAAAGAGCCACATAGAAATGTAAAGGTCTTACTCCAAAAAACTGAAATCATGACGTGGATCATTTTGCATTAATGCGAAAATAAAAAAAGTTGTCGCACTGATTTGACTTCTAATATCCTGGGAAACCCCGGATGTTGTGACGTCACTCCCACCGAATTGATGGTAGTCCAGAGTGGGCTTGTGCAAGTTTGACAAGTCCCTGGTGTCGGCAGCCGGAGGGAGACGGTCAGCTTTGTCTCGCTTGGGGGCCAGTGACTAACCATGCATTCATCGAAGACCACTTTCCACTCGCAATGATAATGGGATTAGAACTGACCAGGACTCAATAGCTGCTACTGTTGAAACCGACACGGCGACCAGTTAAAAATAATAATAATAACAGTAGGAGCTACTTAATAACACCGTGTAGTCGCCATAATATTATTCAGTTAACTTTGTGGAGGGGAAAATGTATCGCACAAATGTTCATAAAAATAGCAAAATTTAAATTAAAATTTTGCCTCAGAAAAAAAGATTTAATAAATACTCATGCACCTTCTCAGGGAAGGAAACCAAATAGAACAATTCAACAGAAAGTTCCAGTCACACAATTGCAATGAGTCCCCTGAACTTTGAATCCACACAAAGGTGTCACAATTTGTCCTGACTTCATGCACGTATCCGCATGTATACCTCTTTAAACATACATCAACCAAAGTAAAGTAAAAGACCATTCTTTTGTTTTGGATCCCAGAAGAGAAGGAAATGTTGAGGAGTGTATTTGAAATTTTTTCTTTATCGATAGGAGAGGTTTTTATGGTGCAATTTAAAAAAAAAAATTGTTGAATTTATGGTGTCGTATGTGTAACCTGTGTTAAATATATTATCATTTAATTGCTTTAATTTGCGTGTGATTTATGTAAGTCACACCCGCACCGTAGCGGAAAATTTCCCTAAACTTGTTAGTTGTTTTCTGTAATCCGTTGCTGCCCTGTTTCTCAGAAACAGCAGCTTGAATTCCCTTGTGGCCTTTAGCAAATCTCAAGAGGAACACAAAAAGCTGATATTGGTCTAGTGACATTGACCGAGGTATATGTGAGGTAAAGGAATCTGTAGCTATAAGTAAATGTTGGAGAGTAACTTAATAATTGACATATGACTTGAACAGTTCCCTTGTAAATCAGTCCTTTGACTACCCAAAATTCAAAACCGATACAGGAAACAATATGCTTTTCCCGTAAATCCATTTTCGTGGATTTGCACATAATTTCCGTTTGGTATAGGGTCAATTTTCTCAGACTACTGCATCTTATTAACATATGACATCAGTTTATTGAGCTTTAGGCCAGTTTGACCCATGAGCAATACATAATATTCATTACATCGCTTGTGACAGTCACATGAAGCACAATGTAAAGTGACCAAAGTTAAATAAAAAGGTGTCTATTTTAACCTGCGCTAGGAATTACACATTCGTGGAAGTTTCACTCTTTTCTAGGGTGCTTTTCCTAAGTTCAACGGATTCATACACAAAGGCTGCAAGTCTGCTAAAAAACAGAAATATCTTGGCAGGACAACAGCTGAACAAAAGTATGCTAATTTTTAAGTCTACATCGCCATATAATGGTTAAGAATATTTTCATTCACGGGACACTCAAAAACAAAATGACACACTAAAAAGTACCACAAAATTGACATAATCGTTCATTGGGTGGAAGAGGTGGCTTCTCCCATCTTCCCGTTTCGACGTGCCCTCTGAGCGCACTATGACATGTGTGGAACAAATCTGGGGAGTGTGACCTCTGAGTAGCCATCGTCTAAATATACATGGTTCTGCACTACATACGTGAGAATATCTTTTGTCCCATGGCTTTTCTTGCATGAATATACACCGATAATTGTGTAATGCTTAATCTCCTCGTTCAAATTTGGCCCCTTTGCTCTTAGAATTTAAAACAACTGAATTACCCACTCCACACACAAACACAAAGAACAGGAAAGCAAGCCACAGCAAGCCTTTCATGTAACAGATAATTCAGGGCAAATTAAAGAAAGAGCTTTTACAGTCAAAGTAAAATGCATGAAGGAAACACTTTGCATTCATCAAAAACACAAATAACATTAAGTTGTATAAAAAATAACCATGTAAATTAAACGTGTTACGGGTATAAGTCAAATGTATTACGACTGTAAGCGTGCGGTCAAAGCCTTAGTTAAGACATTATGCCAAATTCAAAACTTTAAACCCGAAGCTTATGTTTCATCTTTTCTTCTAAAGTACGAGAGCTCTGTTTTAGCTCAATTTAGACTTGGTATCCTGCTATCACGAGTTGATAGTGGTCGTTTTAATGGGGTCCCATTAGGGAGACGATTGTGTATCTTTGTAATTACGAAGTAATTGAAGATGGAATTCAATTTTTTGTGTGAGTGTCCGTTTAAATTTTGAGCAGAGGCAACTTTTGTACGCCAAAGTCGCGCAATTAGATGAAACGTTTTGGAGATGACCAATGACGAGAAATTTGTGTGTCTATTTAAGAATGTGGACGTCAAGCACGTGTCTTAGGTTTTGTTCCATGCTTTGTTGAAGAGGCGTAACAAACTCTACTCCACAACTAGATTATTCATATAGACTTACTCTGTTTAAATATTCTACACGCAGCATGGTACGTTCCCCTGATTAGGACGCTCGTCCCCTTTCTTTGTCTTGATTTTTTTTGGGGGGGGGGGTGATCCTGATACAGGAATTCTTTCAAGCCCAAGAGGGCAGGGTGCCTGTCTATATATGATAAAATGGTGGGTTTGTATCCTGTATATACAAGTCACTGAAATAAAAACAAACAAACAAACAAACAAACAAACAACACAACAACCACAACCACGCTTGCCTAAGCAATATTTCATATGTATACCAGGTAGATTTGTCAAACTCATAAAAACAGGTTTATGCTGTGCCAGCTTTTGTTCTTTTGAAGCCCAGTAGTCATTCACTCCTCGATGGAAATAAATTCCATGCGCCAGGCCGAAATGTGGGGTGACCTATGACCTTGGTCATGACCTGACAGATATCAGATAAAAGTGCTTAAGTTGCACCAGGAGTTATATATTGAATAAAACAAACTGATGACGATTCAAATCAAACGGCGTTATGGAAAATGCAAGTCTGTTTTCTCCTCATTTGGCCACAAACCATGCACACACACACACACACACACACACACACACACACACACACACACACACACATACATACATACATACATACATATAAATATAATATATATATATATATATATATATATATATATATATATATATATATATATATATATATATATATATATAAAGAAAACTGAAATGGCCAGATTCTTATGAATTGTATCTTTTAGGGGTTACATGCACATTAAAATTTAAAAAGTATGAGGAAATTGTCTTCAAAACGGTGCAATTCTTTGAATGAATAGTTTTATGAGCGAAAAATAATTTTGACCCAAGATATGGCCCCTGGAGACACTCCCACGACCTGTGTATCATAAGGGTCACGATATCAAAGCACATTTATAGCATAAAAAGCAATTTTCTAAAACTAATGACCACACTATGCACAATGTTTACATTACATTTTCATTACAACTTTTGCTTAGCTCACCCTGCAACAGATGAATTACACGCATTTTCATTTGCGTTTGACACAACTGCCCACGTATAAAGTAGAACGTTTCACATGATTATATACATCCAAGGAGCATGAAAAAATACTTACAATAATACTTTGCCTCGAAGGCAAATTTAATTATATATATATATATATATATATATATATATATATATATATATATATATATATATATATATATATATTGCAATATGACAGAGTAAAACAGATATGTATTGAAATTATTTAATTGCTTCACCGCCTGGTGTCCGTATTATTTTGCAGAGAACAGGGAACAATATCAGACGTTGTGCTACGTCTTGTATATAGGCGACCAGTTGAACCTGACCTCGATCCTTGGGTGTTGGATGTATTGTCAATATGGCCACGCAAGTGCCATTTACACTTTGCAAAAACCACATCAGCAACACGTCTTGTGCAAACGAAAGCTATGAAAATGAAAACACCTTGCGAGGCATTCAATATAATGAAAATGTACCATAGAGGTTTCAGCTTGGTTCCAGCGGCCAGAAATCCAAATATCCACGTGATACCCAGCAGCGTAAGCAGCCTGGCATATATCACAATACTCTTCCTTTGGTGTTTTACTACCGAAGCAGTGGACGATAACGTCCCTTTAATGGCCTTAACAGTTAATATGAAGATGATGATGTTGAGCAACAAGCATACAGCTACCGGTGTTGCAAAGAAAACCAAAAGTGCATACCTCTGAGTTAACCAGCAACTACCTTGGCCATACTTCGGTTTTAACCATTCGGCATCCAGATAGAAATCAAATAATATGGGTATTGTAACGACAAGCGCTGGTACAAGAATGGGTGGTATGCTGTATAAAAAAACGGATCTTGACTTGGTTACTGCACTTTGCATATTCCTACAAGACCGAAAGGTTCTCCACGTATGCACAGCTATGGTACACATCCATGCAAAGGCCGACAGATATGACCAATGAAGGACAACGCCCAGTATATAGCATGGTATAAATGTCGATCTAAACAATGGGCCTGTAAGAAAAGACAACGTTGCAACCAACAGAGTTAAACAGAGCCCGAATTGTAATTTACCTGGAAAAGTTTGATATGATTTCAAGGGATATTGCAAAAGTACCCGAATCGAAAGTGACAGAAATGATACACTGGTGCACACTAAAGTCAAAACTTCCATGAGCTTACTAAATTTCCAGTGCTTGGCAAGATGTTTTCTGCAGACCAATATGTAATCGTTATACTCCTTGAATTGAGAAGCCAACAAAATTTCACCAGTTGTGTACAAATATGCCGAACTGTTATGAACTTTCTTATACTCACTGATATTGTATCGATGATAGACGCACGATGTATTGAATGGAATATCTGAGCTATGGATATCCCAATCAGATATGTTCATCGTAACCCCATATTGTGTCACCATGTAGGTAGATAAGCGATTTTGCAAGTCTTCACTTAAGCCTTTGAGAACAGAAGGGGTTACATTCTTCCGCTGAACAAACGCTAAACAAAGCTTATAGTTAAGATAATGTTTCGACTCGTCTGTCCCTGTTACATTAATTGACAAGTCTTCCCAATATCCCTCCCCTATAAAAGTATCTAAAACGGAATGCGTTATGTTTAAAGTTACCGCAGAAAAAATGTGTTTTATGTTTCCACTTAATATATCCTTGGAATGGTATGGAAAACCAACATATACACGCAAGTGAGTGAGTCCAAAATCAGTACGAGTACACACTGTGTTCATAATACTGTACCCCGCAGGACAGGTTCTTGGCAGCTCATTTTCGTAACCAATTTCTATTCCAGACGATGGATTGAAATCCAAAAGTACTGCAAAGCTGTGTGCTCCTATTTCCCGGAGATAACTATAACTTTTATCTGCAAACATTCGAGTTTTGTAGTTCATTCTTTGCACAGATTTGGCCATTTTTTTGGGCACAAAACAATATACTTGTGATTCACCATTGCATACAGCGCAGTATATATTCTTATATACTTTCTTAGTGTTGTGTACGTTTTTGCTACTCGTCACTGGAGCTCTTGATATTCGACATCTAGTTTTGACCGTAGAATCTGTGCAGGTTTCAGGGCAATGTTCGATGACGTCACCTGCGTCACATGCGTGAACTTTTGGGGTATTCACAGGCTGCTGGAAATTGATATCACACATATCTGAGTTTAACAATTTTATGATTTGATATTTTTTCAACGTAGAAAAATTATAGAACTCTTCCGTTTTATTATTAATACCGAAGATGGACAGAAAACCCTGCTGGCATGAAAATTGCATTTTCCAGGGTAGTAGGTACGAAGCGTTGACATAGTTGCATTTTGCACAATTGAAACTGGCATAATGCAGCCCTGTTTTACTATCAGTAACCGGTAGGTAGGCATTCAGGAAGTTTGGATTTCTTTCACAATTCACAAATTTGTCGCTGCAAGATGAAATCAACAAATAATAAAATTTGCCTCTGGCATTTATATTCAGCGTGCTGGTGTTTAGGCATTTGGGATCTGCATGGGCAGTGTCTTCTAGCAGTCTGTTTCCGCTTTTGTATGTTTCTGGACAGACGTCGATGTAATCCGGACAGCAGTCCTTATATATGATACAATGTGCGTCGCAGGAACAAGATCCAGGTTTTAAGCTCAAGATTTCTCCACATCTTCTGCTGCATGTACCGCAGCTAAAATTTTGAAATATGGTGGAATATTGTTGAAATGTGCAGGTGTTCGCAGTGTCAGACTCAGCTTGCAGCATTCCCGAAAAAATGTTGAGCAAAATTGATAGGCCCATGCAGAATGTCATTTTTACAAAGTCATGGGTCATCTTTAAAGGTTGCCCTGTAAAAAGAACACATGATACAGTTTAGTTTTGCATTGCTGGCAAAAAATATGGCCCTATTTTAAATCTAAATAATAATTTTTGAAGAATAACTCGTATCAGAAAGCAAGGTCGGCCTTCATTCTGACTGCAGTTGACAGCAACATTTTGCGGTGAAATACTAATGCATCGTAATTGCTCAAATCAATAATCTGAAAACGAAAATACATTCATTCTCCTAGAAATCTAATTTGCTTATCTCTATATGCAGATGTTTAAAACAGGAACCATTCGGAATTTATGCAATTAATGCACGTTGCCTGTTTTTAAGCATAAATTAACATCTATGACACGCTCTACTCTTTCAAACGGTGACAATGTTACATTAAAAAAATATACATATGCCAGTACCTGTCAGGTCGTCTGATTCCGTGACACACACCAGCTTTGTGTTTCAAACGTTATGTTCTGACAGGTGTGAGTCTAATAAGCTATCCACGGCACTGATACCTACTTGTCGTAGGCTACTAAAGCAATATACCGTTGCAATTTGTCTTGCTTCAGTGGTGGCTACCATGATATCACATGGTACATCTATTGTGGACGGAACAATATTACGAAAACTGAGACGGTACTTTTAAGAGAATATTGTTTGCTGAATGCAGACCAACTTTCCTCCTGCAAAGTGCCAAATTGAGTTGTTGTCTACACATGTGTACTATGTGGACAAGGGCACTGGTGCATGCGGTGTACAATAAAGAAAAATATGCAATAACTAATTTTATGCATTACGTATCACCTTTGGCGACATATTTCATGGGTCAATTGGGTGAATCTATAAATGAGATGAGACAAAAAGTAAGAAGTTGGAAATGAAACTTTCATCATGATAAACCTTTATCCATAACTTATAATTATATAAGCTGTCTGGGGTGAAACCCTAGAACCAAATCGAAATACAAGAAACCACAGTAAAACCTCTCTAACCGAACACCTAGTATACCGAACACCTCTCCATACTGAACACCATTTCTCGGTCCCAAATATATACTTCCAATATTAGCAAACCTCCCTATACTGAACACCTCCCAATACCGAACCCTTTTTTCTGGTCCCAAGGGTATTTGGTTTAGGGAGGTTTTACTGCATTATCTTGTAGGCTGATATTGCAATAATATAATCTTGTTGAGGACCAGAAGAAGGTCAAACTGTCGTTTCAACGCACGCAATTTCAGTTTTCTGTGAAATGAAACATAAACACGTACAGACAGACAATAGTTCATTTGGTTATTTGTAAACTTTATAAACCAGTGATACATCAATGTCTGACTAAGTCCCCTCTGAGTGTCCCTGTGGCTCCGAGCCAGATTGTGCATGTACAAGGAAACTAATCAATGCATTGGGGCTGCTTTAAGTGGGAAGTCTGCTTCTTGTATGAATCTTTGCAATTTACAGTGTACAGGATAGCAAACTTTCTAAACTGTGATAGTTTTACGGTGACGCAACACATTTAAAATACTTAGGAAAACTTTCGATCTTTTAAATTTAAATGTTGTTAGTCATTATAGTTCTAACTCATAACTGTTGCGATGACATGACAGCATCATTGCGTGATACAAATAATACAAAGATGTTAATATAATCTCATATACGGCGATAGTTTCCATACGGAACATTTTGTGATTTGTTTCAAACTCAAATGCAGACATCGAGCTGAACTGAAGGTTTGTGTGGCATAAATTGTTTGTGTAGTATAGCCATACGGTACGTGTCATAATTAAATTAACTTGACGTCATTGTGGGCAAGTGAAATATACTGGCTTGAAATCAGATGCTATTTTTAATCTTATATGCCAATTTTGAGACATATATGGGTAGAGCTAAAAATAAATGAATTGATGAATGAATAAATAAATTAATTAACTTTGTATTATTAATGAATTAATAATTGATTAATTGATTAATTAATTAAACACCACAAACTTTTGCGCTTTTTCGAATTTCAGGCATTCGAATATGATTTTTTGCGGTTTATTATTGAATTTTAAAAATCCCAGGCCATATTCACACCCACGATGTAGTTCTAGCGTGTGAAAATTACAAACCAGCAATGTTGTTTGTTGTGGCACCTCGACCCCAAATGAGACCATGGCCTCCACACTATCTGTATGCTTGTGTTGCTTGATATTACAATTTACAGGGATGCAATTAGTCCCCTCATTATGCCTAAATACTTCGGTTAATACATACACTGCCTAATGCTGAGATAGATTTCTTTGTCTTTGTGCAATATACTGTGTTATCATAGCAGGCCACATGTATGTATCCATCTGCCAATGATGTTAAGCTCATATTACAAAAAAGAACTTTTCTGTCTTTACATGAATTGATTGTCACGTTTTCTAATTGACGAAAACAAAATACCCATTAGCTGATCAATAATACTAACCCCCGAGCTAAAATAACAATAACCACTATATCTGAATCATTACAGAATTTAACTTCCACTGATATCTTGGTGTTTTGTTTGACAGGGCCCCTATCCAGTAATTGAGTGTTGGTAGTGCTAAGCAGTTAATTGATGAGAACAGACTAGAACGATGAATACCCTGATAGCCAGCTATAATTCTAAAGCATTGTTGGGATGATAAAACAATGAACTGATGGTGGTATCTGACGAAATGGTGGATTTCCTGACAGGAACTGATTATTAAATCCTGAATTTATAAAACAAACTGATGGAAAATTTTCTGTTTTCTTGATGGTCTGCGTTTATATGGCGACCAGTATGACAGACAAGACTTCATACATGCACTGCATACTGTGTCAGTCACTCATCAATATTATGTATTAATAAAAATACATCAAACATTAAGTGTTCTTGCAAGCTGAGCGTCGTCAGTTTAGTTTTATCTGCTGGCGTTGTGCACATTTAGAGTTTTTTTTTTAAAGTTAATGTCAAATAAAATGATGGAACAAAGTAAGTAAGACGGCCATTATGAAAATGGTTGCTATTATTTTTTTTGCCGGTTTTGGTAAATGCTCCATGCTCATTTGTCACGTTTTGGGACTTTTGCAAGACATGAAGGCGAAACGTATTCGGTATCCATAGCAATAAATATGACATAAATAAATGATTCAATTTTTGCAAACATTGTTTCCGATAAAAGACACACCTTACACTGAAACTGTTTTTTTTTTTTGCCTCACTGCAGACAAAAACCTCTGGTGAATTAACTACGCGAAATATAGCAGAATTTGTGCGCAATATTCGCCCTAAAGGTAAGGTGATTTTATTTCCCGTGGTCACAGTTTGCTTCCATATTCAGAATATATGCATGCTATTGCATTTTAACAATAATTACCGTTGCGTGCCTCGAAACAACAATACTTCCATGGTACCTGAATTTATTTAGCATTTTAACCAATACCTTACGCATATGCAGGCATGTCGTTCATGATCATCATGATACAAATAAGCGAAACAAAATTTAAAACATTTTAAGAATTGACCCTTGATTTTAACTTGAAGGGATAAACTTGACCACATACTTGCAAAGTAAATGCAACATCTCAAAATGTCGAAGTAACATTTATTCAACAATAATTTGCATTTCTCAACTGCCTTCACCAATTTTCTTTTGTAACATGAATATTACAAAACTTAACGGAATGTTTAATATAGAAGTTTCATGATGCAATTGTATAATAGAGACACATACAAAAACAAGATGACTTAATTATTGGTGGGATAAACACTGCTTGTCTGGTGATTTGACTTTGATATTGACCATTTCTCACTTCAGTAACATTGTGATTCATGCACATTCCTTCCTTTGCAGAAAACAAATTCGCGACGATCCCTTGAAACCTTTGAAATAAGGTCTTGGCTCTTTCATTTTTAAATCGTAACTTTGCCTTAACATTGAGTCATAATAACAACTATATTTAAAGAGGGTGCCTCTTCAATTACTGCTTCTTTAACCAAATTATTCAATATCTCATTAGAGAAAGCAGTTTTTCCTTTTGAATGAAAAAAAAGCTCTTGTCTGTCTTATCTTTAAAAGCGGCGAAGTTAGCTTGAGCCGCAATATTCGACCAATATCACTTTTCAGCTGTGCGGCAAAAGTATTTGAACGTGTCGTATTAAGCACGTTTTCAACTTCCTTAGGGATAAGTTAGGCTTGTCTAGTAAACAGTCTGCAAATAAGCCGGGCGATGGCACCATAAATCAGTTGTTATATTTGCATCATGAATCCGTGAAAGCTGCAGATTTGCAAAAAGAGGTCAGAATGGTAAACATTACGAAAACGTTTGATGCACTTCTCCACAAATTTTGTAATGCAGGAATTTCTGGACATCTCTTAGACTGGTTTAAAAACTATTTGTTGAACAGAACTCAAAGAGTCGTCCTGTAAGGTGAATTTTTTTATGGGATAGTATCGAGGAAGGGGTTCCTCAAGGATCAATGCTTGGACCTCTTTTATTTCTTATCTATGTCAATCATATCGTTGACACCGTAAGATCTAGTATCGAATTGTACGCTGATGATATTACTTTATCACAGTCGACGAGCCCGCTGACTCCAACAATTGTGACGAAATTGTAAACAATGATCTTAGTGAAGTACAGAAATGGGCAAAGCAGTGGCTGGTCACCTTTAACAGTACAAAAACAAAAACAATGCTTGTAAGTAGAAAACGAAATCTGTCATATTCTTCCATCCAATTCCCGGGAAAATACTCTCGATAATGTAACACAGCAAAAATATCTTGGCTTAACATTCAGCTCAGAGTTCTCGTGGTCCAGTCATAGTAATTCTATAGCTTTCAAAGCTAAAAGACTTCTTGGTGTTATAAAAATGTTCCAATAAAGCAGGCTTTCTGTTGCAATAGTATATTTTATGTATATCCCACCAATTTTTAGAGTATTAAGATGTGTGGGGAAGGGGGGGTGCATGGAGTCAGACGCAGACCTGTTGGAGAGTATTCAACTGACTGCACCCGCACAGTGACCGGAGCGATACATTGTTCAAGCTATTCTGAACTTTACATTGAAACTGCGTGGGAGACTCTGTTGAAACATAAATTTATAAATTTATGTATAATGAACAAGCAAAAATATAATGCCAGGCATTTTCAGTCCTTGACCACAAGAACACATACAGGAGCCTTTGATACCAATTTCATATAGATGATCGTTCAGCTGCTTGCAGCCCATTCGTAACCGCGCATGAAGAATCGAAAGATATCGATTTCCTTCGTTTAAAAGAGATGGGTACTTCACAAGACGACGTGGGTTGTTGACTAGTTTAGATTTAAATTGAGACAGTGTTGGAGTATTCCGAAAATCAAGAGGCAATAAGTTGTAGTCTTGAAACAGATGGGAAAAAAGATTTAGCAAAGAGATCTGTTCTAGCCCTAAAATGAGGTAAGTCAAGACGTCTACAGGTATTGTAGATGTGCGGTGTTTCTGTTGTTGGAATACTTGGTATAAAATTTCCCAAGTAACCAGGGGTAAGGTTATTTATATTTTGTACATAAGAATCCGTTTGTTTCTTTCTCTTTTCTGAGCCAAAGTTTACCAACCAGTTTCCTCGTAGAGTTGGGCACTTGCAGTGGTACGCAATGCACCCGTAACGGTGCGGGCGGCAGCCAGCTGAACGTTTTCAGTAATTGTGCGTCTGTCTGTGAGCCGCCGTCCCAGACCGCATTGCCATTTTCCAGAACAGGTCTAATGACTGAAAAGTAAATAGTTTCTAGTGTTTGAATGATCTGACTAATATGTGATGTCCATTTTAGATCCGACTTGAATACAATACCTAAATGTTTATGCTGTTGTACGTCTGTCAACTGATGACCTTGAATTACAAGTGGACGATGGTTGACAGTTTGGTACTTACGTGAAATTAACATGGTGTCTGTTTTTAAAGCATTGAATGTTACAATCCAATCATTGGCCCAATTTTTTATTGAAGAAAGGTCCGAATTGACAGTAGCTGCAGCCTCAGCAACGTCATCTACAGAAATATTGAGACATGTATCATCCGCAAATAGTTTAATTTTAGAATATACAATATTCACTATGTCGTTGATAAAAATAAAGAAACAGGAGAGGACCAAGCACTGAGCCTTGAGGCATCCCTGCAGTGATTGTCCTCCAACTAAGAGAGTGCCCGTTCAACACTACACGCTGTTAACGGTTGTGTAAGTAGTCTTTAAACCAGCTTAGTAAATTTCCGTTGCCACCTTTCGTTTCCAATTTGTAATTTGTAAAATAAACAATCATGCCAAACTTTGTCAAAAGCTTTACTTGTGTCTAAAAAGACAGTTCTTACTTCTTTGTGCTGATCTATTGCTAGCGAAAGTTCATTATACAGCGAAAGAAGTTGGTATACAGTAGAGTTACCTGGCATAAACCCGGATTGAGTTGTTGTTATTACAAGATTGTCATGAAATAAATTAAACACTTACTTAAATATTACTTTTTCCATTACTTTTCCGGCGCAGCTTAACAAAGAGATGAATGCTCAGATATTTGTTTTCCTTCGGATAGAAGAGAATGAATAGCAGGAGACTGATTGTGATTAAAAAATATTTAACAGGACACCACCAAGCTGTGTTCTTACATTTTGAATTTTTAATGGATGTGCTCAGCTTAGTGTTGTATTCCAGCTCTGCTTCTCGAAATTGGTCTTGGTAGCTAGTATCTAATAGATTACATACAGACCAAGCCTCATGCTTATCATGCTGATTTGTTGTTCTTTTGGCCTTGTGAAAAGCCCTCATAACCTTTCTTTTGAAACATCCCAAAGAAGAATTATACCAAGTTAGATCGTTTGGGCGCACAGTTATATTTTTGTTTTGTATACAGTGTTTGGCGGCCTCAAGGAAACCGTTAGTCCATGCTGAGTAACACTAATCAATATCGCCCGAAACAAAAAAAAAGTCCCAGTTTATTCGGTTCAAATAGTCTCTAAAATTGTCAAAATCAGCTTTGTTATATTGCCAAATAAGTCGAGGATATGAGGCTTCTTTCCTGCGCCGAAATAAAAGTTTTGCAGTTATAAAGCAGTGGTCACAATTTGCGATTGGAGGGGAAACTGTAGGCTCTTTGGTGAAATTGGGAATATTGGAGATGATTTGGTGTAAACACGTTGATGTGTCACAAGTTATACGAGTTTGTTCTCTCATGTGAGAAAGCAGTGTGTTGGTTACACAGAAGTTGTTCAGTTTTAGGCCGGATGGGGTAAAAAAATCAGAATTCAAATCTCCAGTGATCACAATATTTTGTATGTTTGTTGATTTGGCAAGATCAAGGCTATCTTCTAGTTTATCCCAAAAAGAAATGGGAGAATTGGGTGGCCTGTAAACAACACCCAAGAGGAAAGTATTGTTATACTGTTTGATCTCAGACCAAAGCAATTCAATATCAGGAATTTCTAAATCTTGACGCCGAATGGCAACAAGATTGTGAGAGGCATAAAGAGCTACGCTACAACCAACCCCACCTGTGCGGTCACGCCGCAAAAGATGAAAACCGGCCAACTCAAGGCTGTTGTCCGGTGCATTATTTGACAGAAAAGTTTCAGATAAAGCAATATTATCAAATTGATGGCAATATCGGTACGTATGTGCCTCATTTATGTTCTGATAAGCTACAAATGTTTATCTGACAAAGTGTAGTGTCACAAAAGCCACCGGTCGGTCCGCGGTCAATATGGACGTCCCCGGCTAAAAGAATTAGACAAAGACAAATTACAAGCATATACTCGTCTAAGCGAAAAGATTTTCGAGATAACACAGAAAAGTTAACAAATATAGCGAGCACTTTGTATAGATACGTTTTGGGATGAAGACTACACAATGTATACACTATCCAGCAGGCGCGGATTTGGGGGGGGGGGGGGAGCGTCGGGAGCGCGCGCTCCCCCCCCCCCGCCCCTAAAAAAAAAAAAAAACAATAAAAAAAAAAAAAAACAATTAAAAAAAAAATTAAAAGAAAAAAAATTCTGGCGCCTCCAAAAATTTTTTGTCATCTCCGGTCACATGAGAAAGTATAGGGGGGTTACCCATTACATCTTTGGTCCAAGCTTTCCGAATCACCAAATTTCAAAGACACAGAGTGGATTAATCAACGTGGTGTCAAAGATCCTCCGGCTGACAGGCACAACAACAACAACAAATACTGCAGCGCCCTCCGTCGGGTGCAGAAACTGGTTCCCAACGTGAATGCATAAGCCAGAGTAGCGAATCGCAAGGAGCCAGGTTATTTTACTTCCCGCCATGCATTGTAAACCTCACTCTAATTTCCTCTAATAAGCAAAGTGATAGATAAATGATTTCATGACTACTAAGTATTACTTTTGCTGCTGACTGAAGATTTATGCTTTTTACACATTTGTGAATTCAAAAAGCACATATGTTTTTCTAAAACTTGTGATATTGGAGACATTCCTCAGAGACGATTAGTTTAATTTGTTCATGGTTAATCATATCCTGTATTGTGGATTTGTAGCATAGTAATATATTTTGACTTCCTTAGAACGATTGAAGTAATTTTTCAGAGGCTTAGTTTTATAGTTAGTTAATAATTAGAAGTATTTAGATGTATCTTCAGTGGTGCTGACTGAATGTGATAAGTGATTTGTAAATCCTGACTCACATTGTGGATTTGTGTCTTACTCAGTGCAACTCGTACTATTCTGATTTCAGACAGATCATTTTAGTTATTAAGTGATCAGATGGTGCTGATTGACAATTTGTACTGAGAATATGTTTTATATTTACTTTAGCTGATTTATGAAATCAAGCTCTAAACATATATTGTGGCATTATGAATATAGTTCAAAACATTCCTCTAATTTTGTAGTTTTATCAGTTATTTGATTTATTGCTTTTTTGTCATTCAAGTAGTTGTGTGGTTCTGCCTAAATTGTGATCTAATTGTAAAATTATTCCAGTGTACAGCTGCAGGCTTGAATGTTTTATAGTTACACATGTTCATAAATGTTGGTCACTTCATGTGTCCTCCTTGTTTTTTATGGACTCAAATTCATTTGACAAATGTCACATAACATTCAAATATATTACCATGGTAACTACACATAGTTTCCTGTTCTGGAGAATTTGTGAATTCCAATGACAATTGAACAGCAGATGGAAGCTTTGGAAAATAAAACCCTTTGTAATGGCTATCAAAGTTTTATTATATGACACTGACATCCCAAATGAAGACAAACCAGACATCATATCTCTTACAGTGGTCCCCTGTATAAGGCCCCTCTCACCAAAGGCCACTCCTCTTGAAAAGTCACCATTCTAATGCAGAAAGTGTAACATTTTATTATATATATTCCCCCTCTAGAAGGGGCCACCCCTCTTACAAGGCTACTTTTATGCTGCATTTTGGGTGCCTTGTAAGAGGGGAGCCAGTGTATTTTATTGACAGAAAAAAGCAGTTTATGCCCCTTTAAATGCATTAAAACCCTGGAGCTTCGGGGGGCTCCGCCCCCCTTAACCCCCCGCCAGGCCTCTGCCCTGGACCCGCCGGGGGCCTAGGCGGCCCCCGGACCCCCGGCCTTACTTGCTATGTTCAGCTCCCCCTATTGACAAATCCTGGATCCGCACCTGTTTCATGCTACAGGTTATAAACGAATATAGCTGGCCACGTTCACGGTGTACAATTGTTTGCCGATTTGCATGACACCGAGGCAATAGATTATACATTTGCACAGTGTAGCGACCACATGCTATCCAGTGGTAGTGTCACTCCCGCTGCATTATGGTGCATTATTAAAACTTTTGACATAGGTGTTGTTGGCTTAGAAATGGGGATGTACACTTCGAATTGAAAAACTGGTTGACAAAATAGAGGGTCTAGCATATGTAGCGTAACTGGGTGGTTTTTTCGGGAAGAAAGTATTTTGGCCCTTGACTTGAGTCTTTCATGGTCGCCCCCGAACTAGTCCAGTGGCAGTACACCACGAATGGCACGATACGCAGGTACATGTACCGGGCATATGTGAATTTTTTTTTTAGGTAGAGCAGAATGACCTCATTTCGCCCCAACAGCAGTGACCACAAATTACAGAGTATTTGTAAGCTTTCAAAGTGTTGTTCGCCGATGTATTTATTGAAACTATCCACGACATCTTTCTCCATTTAGCTTCACACATTTAAACACAACCACAGATGCGTCTGCGTACGCCGAACTTTTCGAGTGCAATGAGGTCGTTAAAAGTGGATCCGAAATACGTCACAATGACCAAGTTGCATCTGATTGGCTGAAACCAACCGTGAAAACAGAATTCTCGCTAAAATCACTGTGCCGTGAAAATAGCCAGCTGGTCTATTTCAACGGTACCATGAAAATAGTCATTCCGTTTATTATATAAAGCAGGTCCCCGAAGCTATATAAAAGTTACGCCTTTGGTGCTTATATTTATTTAAATATCAATTTATTAAAAATTTCGATCAATCTTATAATTCATAATAGTTAAAGCATTTCAACTACAAACTTGTGCAAAGCAACTTAATATTTTTCCGATTTCATACTTGCATTTCTGCTATTTTCATGTTGTGGTCCACCATGGAAATGAGCCAAGGCAAGATTCCCTAGGGCGTTTGGTACTCCCATTTCATGCATCATAGTTTGGTGTGCTTTCAGCAATTATATTGCACCATCCTGGCATATGTGTGCAAAAAATTATTATGAATCGACATTCAGTGATAAAATTAAGTACATTTAGGCCTAGTGATTATCTTAATGTATTTTAGAGTGTGTGTGTGTCAACACACACTTTTCTGTTTTTCCGGAAATTCTTTCCCTTTCTTTCTTTCTTCTGTTTTTACTAGTGAATTTGTCCGAAACTTTTCTCTGACACTATCATTTGAAGCAACTCCAAACTTGGCATGATTGTACCTCCATGCAAGAAGTTGAACCGTTTTATGCAGAGGAATGAAGATGTTTAAAATTATGCAAATTAGCGGCATTTGAAATTTTAAATCTTGAATATCTTCAAAAGTATAATAGATATAGATGTCATTCCAACTCTTACTTGGGGGTTATTGGCCATTGCGCATCTAATGAATTTAAAACAAAAGTTATAGCAATTTAAATTATGCTAATTAGCAGTATTTGAAATTTTCAATCTTGTATATCTTCAACACTGTAATAGATAGAGAGGTCCCTCTAACTTCTTCTAGGGGGTTGTTGACCATTGCGCAGTTAATGAATTAAACATAAAAGTTGTAGCGATTTAAATTATGCTGGATAGCACCATTATAGATATTAAATCTTGACTAACGTCAAAGCTATAGTAGAAAGAGATGCCATTCCAACTTCTACTCCTGCGTTATAGAATAGTTGTACATTGACAAACCAATATGCTTTGAAGACACACACACTGATTTGCTATGCAGCAAATCACGTTTCCTAGTACATAAGAAAATGTATATACATGTATATAATATGTGCATTATTTTACCACTTCAAACACTTCATAGGTTAGTTGCATCACTGTAGAATTCAACCTAACTTGCAAACAAGAAGACATTAATCCTTTCTTGTAACTGGTGTCCAAACAAACTGGATCGCAAAAGGCGCAGCCCATGAAGGTCAATGCAATACTGATAAACAATGTTGTCCCGCTGCTTCAAACATTTTCTAAACAATATGACGAAAACACTAATCAAAGTATGTGTGCATCTCTGCAGTGTCCAAATAAGCTGCACCAGAGATCTGATGATTTGAGTGCCCCAATTTCACTGTTGTACCACCATTCGATTGTTTTGCATTTTCACTTATATGTTAGTTTTCACTTATGATCTCTTAAACAGTTAAGAATATTTTAATCGAATCCAAGTGGACGGGGGGGGGGGGGGTCAGTCGCCGTCCGACTTAATTCGAACAGACCCGAAGACTTCTTGCTTTCGCTGTGATAATAAATGTTTGATACCCGTGGACCTGTCTGTGTGGGCGCAGTCCTTTAATGTAATTGTGTGGTTTGTTGTATAGTATCCTGTGGCCTTTACTTTGTCAATTATGTATTTTTTTCTTTATCTTCAGACTCGTGTCATTTTAGTTCCCTATTTGTAAGTTTGTTCTTGTTTAGATGTAAAAATGCTGTTAAGCTACTACTTTACAGGAAATTGCTATATGAGATTGTTTGCATTTAAAAGTGTAATTACTTTTTGGAAGATAATATGCACCATTTATGTCATAGAGACCACTTTGTGCACCTGATGTGTACAACTAGAGAACATGCACATTATGCAACGGATGCTCTGAATTTTTAGTTTATTACGCATGAGGCAGTTACACAAATAAATATCTGTTGAATTACTTTTACCAAAATTGCTGTGAAGCTCAGGAGTGTTAACTTTATACAATTTAAGTGAAATGTCAATGGAACCCGGTGGTTTAAGAACTGATTCATTTTTTATCCATTTACCGGTATCAAGAGGTAAATAAAGAACTTTTTTTTTTACATTCGTTGCATACAGGGCTCGTTTCAAGCGACAGGCGTTAAGTTTCACTTAAGTATCATCATCGTCATTGATCACTCCTTACATAGACAGACAGATCACAGTTTACAATGAGTCAAACTGGGTTATATATGTATGCTGCCATAGGGGTTTTGTGTTAAGTTATGAACATCAATTTAACTTAGGTCACATCGTAGCAGGCTAAACTGGAGACTCTCAAGGCAAATACAACGCAGGTAGTATATTTTATAACACACATGGGGTATAACATGATTTAGCTTTACAACAAAAGGCAACTGGAACTAAATATGCGATACCTTGTGTACACATGATAAATTTTTGACAAAAATTAAAAGACAACCCGTCTGTATTGTGAAATGAAATTATTTACAGCAGTCAAGGTTGTTTTATTAGTTTCAATGTCCAAATACGAACTTTTGCTCAGTACTCAATGAAGAATAAAATTTGGATCTAGATTAGTGAGATACTTTGAGTGGATTCCAGGTAGGAAATCTGAACCTGTAAGTTTGAGAAGAGTCGAACGTGGTCTAGTGTATCGTGGACAAATAAGTTGAACTAACAAAGAGAAAAACAAATGATCTGTACCTTCAACGAGATACCCACGAACAACAGAATTCGTTTATCCTCAGATATGACAAACTTGTGCTTTTGTCTGTGAAATTGATATTATGTTCTTTTTGGTGTGCCAAGAGCCACGTACCTTCAGATTTCGTAACAAAGTTCAGTCTTTATTTAGCACGATTCCGCCCTCTGTGGGACCAAATGTGCGAAAAAAAGAAAAAAACAAAAAACAAAAAATAAAACAGCAAAAAACAAAAAAAAAAAAACAAAAAACAAACAAAAACAGGAACAAAAACAGAAACAAAAACAAAAACAAAAACCCAAAAAAACAAAAACAAAAAAAAAAACAAAAGAAAAACAAACCAAAAACCAAACAAAAACAAAAAAAAACCACAAAAAACAGGTAAAATGTACAACCGTGCACAGTATATCAACTGCGTCAGACTACAACCCCCCCCCCCCCGCCCACGTACATAGCCTGAAATGAGTAATACATTATAAATAAACTTAAACTGCTGCCATATTCGTGCTGACATGGTACCTGTGTTGCTGTGGGTGGGCGCAATGTTGTGGATCTGCTTCTTTGTCATTATACATGTCCCACTACATTTGGCCAACTTTTTTACACCATAACCCCCTCACTTGTCATCATGCTCATAAATATATTGGTCATGCTGAACGAGAAAAATGCTTGCATTTTTTTTTACATTCAATTCCGCAGTTCTAATAATTCTTTCAGTCACTGGATATTTAGCCATGACGTGCGTGTCTCATCTTCCACTACCTTTATGTGGCCTTTATGAACTTTAAGGGACTCCAGCATTTATAAATAACACTAATGACGGGGCAATTACCATGACTATATCTTAAAAACTATACGCTTTCAATCTGATGCCATAACATAATTCAAATAGTTCGTTGTCAATCGTGCGACTGTTACCTGGCTCAGAAATTATATTTATATCTTTCACATTTAGCGTATGATTAGTTATATCTATCTCTGTAGCCCCACTGTCTGTCTTGTTACACTTGTGGTGTCTTCCTTCAACTTGTTGCAGAATGCGATGCTCTGTGTCCCCTTTACGGTAGTTGGTAAGTGCACTTAGAGCATCGCACTTGGTATTGTGTTGTTTCGTCTGTCCTGTCCGTTCGTTTTCCTTCCACAAAAGGGGTTAATATAGGGCTTTGCCTTCTCCCCAATTGTATTCGCTCGATTAAAATATGTTTAAATCAACGGGGCAATTCCACTATAGCTTCAGAGTGTGACATGGACTGTTATGAGAAACCGAAATCACTTAGCTGAGATGACTTCTCACCTGTCCTAACATGTAAATTAAGCACCCGCGTTTCTGCGGATGATCCAACATGGCTGCCGTACTTGACGAAAACGACCGTATCAAATATTTTATCTTTTTATGGCCAATACACAAGCCATACATCAAGATAAGTGGCCGACAGCTCAGTAATATAACGTAAAGAGTGGATAAACAACATATTTTGTTCTTGATCACCACAGTGGCCAAATTTACAATAAATTAATTATGCCCTTGCACGTTCAATATGCTCCATTTTTGGTTGTGGGTAGATAATTTATATTGTTTTTCAGTAATGTTGTGTTCCATGTTTTTTATTTTAATAAGTTCTGTGAGAAAAGCTTTAATATGAGGTAAGAAAAGGTCGTGTTTATATCTATAGACATACTTCTTAGCAAATATGAATAAAAGGTTATAAAAAATACCTACATTACTGGAATAAAAAATACTTCTTGCATCGAAAAATGAATAACTGTAGCGTCGTTCATTTTTAATTTTGTCAGTCATTCAGTACTGGAGTCCCAAAATTCTGTACTATTTCACAGGGCCAGAATAATTGGGTGATCGTTTTTATTTCCATTCAACAAGCAGGAGGTGGTGTTTCATGGAAATTAGGTAGCTCTAAATGAGGTCAAACAAATGTATTCTGTTTTTCTTGAAGCACACACACACATAAATACATACATACATATGTATATGTATGTATATATACATACATACATATGTATATGTATATGTATATGTATATATATATATATATATATATATATATATATATATATATATATATATATATATATATATATATATATATATATATATATATATAGTAGGCCGAGAAACTTTTTCTTCAAAAAAGCAGTCCCCATCATGATTACTCCTGCTAAACCAATTATGTCAGAGCTCCGCTCGGCAAATTGAGGAATGCACTTCAGGTTATCGCTATTCTCAATGCTGACTGATTTTGTTTCTGTATATGACTTTAAATTTGCTCAAAAAGTGCAACAGAGTATACATTTCTAGAAAAGATGCGAACTGATGTCCATGGAACTTTGATAACGTTTCTTGGAAGCAGTGTTTGCACAGCCACTAGAAAAGTAGATAAGTGATTTCCATTCTTTGATAAAAACATTCAATTCAGCTTGTAAATTTCCGTGTATTTCTGCATGAAATTTATGGTAAAGTAAAATGATGGACAACTTACCTAAGCAGATATTGGTATCTCGAGCTTCACATCATACTGTACCATTAATTTAACTTCAACCAAATGGATGACGGCTGTTGTCTATTTGACCAAGTCACCTTTTATACAAGACCACAATATCCTTGAATCACACAACTGTGATACTTGCTAATTTGTGGTTTTACACGATTTCATTACTTTATTTTCTGAATATCTATTTATTCTGTAGGCAGCATATTAACATTTAATTTTTTTTTATCATTTTTGTTGACGAAATTGGATAGGATCACAAATTTGTTTAGTGGAATTTCTGGTTGACGAAACTGATAAATGGTTCACATATTGCCCACAAAACCAATGATGACATATGTCAAAGGGTTCACATTTCTCTGGACAAAATTGATGTCATTTCACACATGCAGGGCAGCCTTTAATTATTTTCCTCCCTGAAGAAGAACCGAAACATAAGATCTAAATTCTGTTTCGTGTAAAATTTCATAATGTAAATATTTGATGAATAAGCTAAATTTATTCAATGTTTGAGGGTGAAATATCATTTTCAAGAGTGAAACTCAAAAGGAGTAGCTCACTGTAGATCACATGACCCAAACGTTGTAACAACTAAATTGTGACACCCCTGCATCAGTGACGTGGTGCATGAACATTCAAAGAAAATCAAATGTGCCCTAGGGTTGTTTGATTATACGTCACAAGCGATCTAGAATAACTACGACGAACGTTTACAAACACAGCACACCAGGTCGGCGTTAAAATAGGCACAGAGCACTTTTTGTTTTTCGCAATGCATCACCAATTAAACATAGAATAAACATAATCTTATATGGCTGGAGAGTGAGTTTTTTCTTTCAGACGTGATCGTTGTTGAGTCCATACATTTTCTTTGCATTCATTTAAAAAATACAAGTATAAATCATAAAAGATAAAGTATTCAGCAGATTTATTTCGTTAACTAACATAAATGATGTACATACATGATATAATAATATAAGCCTCAACTTTAATAAAAGACATACACGTGAAACTCTGAAAATCTCAAATTACTTCCCTTACTTCAAAAGGTACCTACACAACACCAAACCTGCAAAGAACACATAGTGTAAAAACAAGAGGTACCTCGGACCGCAAAGGCAAGCACCCACATTTCTTCCTCTTTGAGATAGTAAATTCAATAAAAAATATTGTCGTGCGCTGAAAGTATACTACACCTATATCCATTTAAGCGATTAAGTTTACCTTTCAAGTGTCTTTTTATGTGTGAGAGTTTTGTAATGACTAATAATATAATACCTAAATATTTATGCATAGAGCATTCATCGAGTGTCAAAGTTCCCCAAAACCATTTCCTTGTCATATCCATTTTCTAACCTATTGCCATAACTTTTGACTTTGTGTCACTAAATTTCATGCCCCATTTTATAGCAAATCTATGTGCAATATTAAGCATTTCCTGTAGTTGTTTGCCATCAACACTTCCCATGAAAACAATATCGACTGCATACACCGTATCAAAGGCTCTGCTGAATTTTAGTGTTTTTACGGCTTCCTGTTTTACAGGATAGCGACTTAAGTGACACGCCAAAGGCTTTTTTGGGGGGTTGTGCCGATGACCTAGAGGTCAGTGTGTTGGACTTTACATTTGCTGGGCGAGTGTGCCGAAAGTAATGGGTCGACATACAGGTCGACATAAATTTATCGTATTTTTCACTTAATTGCTTTCCACAAATATGTCAAAGCCATTAAAAATCAGCGCACAGTTCCTTTCACCCCGACGAAAACTGACAACGAACTGACAAATGAAGGAACAAACAAGCAAGGAAATTAGTAATTATATAGATAAAATTAAACACTTAAGTGATAATAAACCATAGCCTAGAAATAATTCTTCGTAGAAAATGATAAAATCTTCACCTTGTTACAGATTGGTTCATGTATTCTTGTATAACGTCAAAGTAATTTAGTAATTTATAACATGTACATTTACCCGAGTCATCTAAAATTTACACTGGTATCATCTCATTTGACGATGAAATGGGGATGAAAATGTGGACCTAATTACACTAGACCATACCATCATATTCAGGGCTAGAGATGTGTATTCTCATTGGATTGCATGTTTAATTAATCTAAAGTTTTTTTTCAAAAAAACTACGTTTAAAGCTGCAAGAATAAAATTTACGTGAACGTTTCAGCTATGTGCATAATTTTACCCCACTAAATTTTCTGTTTCTGCAGCGAGTGGTTTTGAAGTTATTAAGCTGTAAAATACAATGAAAAGAAATTGGAATACACAACTCTTGCCATGAATGACTGAAATGCCCTCTACATGACAGCAGTAGAAGCTTCTGCTCTTACTCTCCCCTATTTCCGTTAGCCATGTACGCAGACAAAAACGTCAGTCTGTGTGCTCACCACTACACACCATTGGACCCTTGGACGCACTGCCAAGAGGAAGGGAAGGGAGGGAAGGTTGGGACTTGTTCTCAGTGCATTTTAATTTCACGCTCTATGCACGACATTGAAATATGTCAACATTTCTCAAGTTACAGAAAAATCAAGTTTGCGGCCATCGGATCTTCTTGCTGGGTAAATGGCAAGCAGCAAAACGGAAAACTGCACGCACGAATTTCAAATGTTTCATGAATTTAAAACATATTGACGACATAACGGAGTTCATGAAAATAAATAATAGACCTACACAAGTGAATTGCACAAAAGAGTCACTTCATGTAGGAAAAAAAAGTTTCATTATAAAAATTGCTTAATGTTTGAATGAACCTAATGAAAGCAAATACCTAATGAAAGCAACTGCAAATAAGACTGTTTCCAAATGTACAGTATTCTATCTGCACTATTCAGCTTCGAGTGTGAATTACTTACAACTTTGATTCTGGATCAATCATAATCCACACATACATCATATCACATCTAGATCTATGTTACTGAAATTGCCTTCCCTGTGTAAACTGTTTAACAACTGATCTAAGTAAGTTACAGCATGCCCACAACTCTGAAGTGAGAGTTATTTTGGTACCAAAAGGCACCACCACATAACATCAATTTTAGGACAATCACCTTGGTTTCCCGTCAGGAAGTGGCTTATTCACGGAATATAGTTATGAAATACACACCTTCAAATGGTTGTGTATATTAATCAACAGTGCTATTTAACACTTTACACGCTCGTTCATTCAGGTCCAGTGACATGGAGTTTAATTCTACCACAGACTAGGTTGAAGCCATATGGATACTCTTTCTTTTCAAAAGCTGTCCCGATTTTGTAAAATATATTTACCTGATTATAGAGTAAGTTAATCTGTCAAAGCTTTTTAAACGTCTGTTGAAAACGTGTCTTTTTAAACTTACTTTGGGTGAATTGCTCAACTTGAAAAACCCTTGTAACCGGACACTCAACTTTTTTTTTGGGGGGGGGGGTGGGGGGTAGGGGGTGTTTTTGGTCTGTTCTTTTTTTGTTTGTTTATTTGTTTTGTTTGTTTGTTTTTGTTTTTGTTTGTTTGTTTTTTTTTTTGTTTTTTTTTTTGGTCATAGCAGGCAATAGTGTTTTGGCGCAGGCTTATTCCTGACAGTTCAAGCATCCATGCATGCAACATTTACATATTTCCTATGCAGAGATGCCAACTGTCACTCATCATCAGGGAAAGTAACTGAAATTAGCTGAAATTTTTGATCAATTTACGGGGTTTGCCCTGCATTGAAACTAAGCATTTGCTCAAATATTCTTTGTTAAATATTCTCTGTCCCTGATGTTCTCACTTAAATGTCCATTAAACCGCATTTTGAATGTTGGCAGCCCTGCCTATATAACCTACTTAATAGTACGCATGCTGCCCTTGATAAAGTTATGCGCTGAGTCAAGGCTAATAAATGAAAAAAATGGAGACGGTCCTAATTGACTACTACGTTGTAGTGCTGAGCGGAAAGTGACCGCAGGCGACGTGAGGTGAGGACCTTTTCTGTGTAAATCTCTATGAAATAAAGGGGTTACAAAGCTCGTTCCTTTTTGCCCGAACTTTCAACTGTAAGGACCGCACCACAGAATTCATATATAATGTAATGAATGCTTCAAGGGAATAGTTGCTAATTTCAAAATTGGTGATGCATCTTTCCTTTGGCCCAAACTTGCAACCGTCATATCACCACATATATTACATTACGGATGTTTCAAAGAAATAGTTTCTGATCTCAAAATGGGCGATTCCCAACTTGTAACTGTCATGACCTCACTACAAAATTCATACACAATATCACGGACGTTTTTCGAGAATAGCTGCTAAATTCAAAATTTGTGATGCATGTGGTCCATGACAATGGCAACGGTTTCGGTGGCCCAATGGAAAAAAAAGGTCCATTATGTGGTAATGTGAATCTCACGTTCGACTCCACGTTTTAGTAACAAGATGTTTCAATGTTTTTTTCCCTTCTCCTCAAATTAATACCATTTCAATAAATGTGCGTACATGTTCCTCACGGCACACGGCACACCAGCAGTCTCTCATGAATCAACATAATACAGTGAAATCTCCCTGTAGAGAACAACTGAAGGTCTAAAAATGTGTGATGTAGTGGTCTTAACAGAGGATCTAAATTAAGCATAAACAAAATGGGGCTTTAACTTGGTGGTCTTGATAAAGGAAGGATACCTTATAGAGGTGTTCTTGGAGATCATACGTTACTTGACTGGGACGTATCCCCAAATTTATAATGCATGTTAAGATTGCTAACGGCTTCGATCTGGACAGTCACAAGGGTATGTTTAAGTATACAAACATACGTGTATATATATATATATATATATATATATATATATATATATATATATATATATATATATATATATATATATATATATATATATATATATATATATATATATATATGCAAAGTTCAAAGCCTGGCACTGGTATTAGTGATGGGCGTAGCTTCTTTAAGACCACTTGCTGTCTTTCCAGTTTTCCACGCTGTGGTAGTTGAAGACGACATACTTTCCTGTTTTGATCTTCTGGACGGTTGTTCAAAAATATTGAATTTGCAGTTTCCAAACAAAGACTGTGCTACTTGTTCGGTACACACAAAAGCTATGAAGATAAATACTCCATGAGACGCATTCAGTATGATAAAGATGTACCACAACACCTCAGCAGATTGCACCGCCGCGGCAGCGAAACCAAAAATCCACGTGGCCCCAAGTAGAGTCATCAGCCTCACGTATATTGCAAACGTTCTTCTGTCGCGGTTTAACATTGCAGCTGTTGTGGCCATCGTGTCGTGTATGGCTTTAGCAGTCAGACTAAAAGCAAGAATATTGACCAATAAACATACTCCAACAGGGGCTGCGAAGAATATCAGAAGTGCATACTTCTGCGTAAACCAACAAATTCCTAGTCCATATTTTGGTTTCAACCAGTCAATGTCCAGGAGGAGGTCAAAGATAATAGGTATTGTCACCACAATGGATGGGATAATCAGGCACGGCATGCCATACAGTACAATGGACTGGGACCTGCTGCCCACAGTCTGCAACCTGCTGAATGCAAACGTTCTCCATGTGTGAACAGCTATTGTGCACATCCAAACAAATGTGGACATATACGACCAATGAAGTACCACGCCAGCAATATAGCAAGGTTTCACAAAGCCTCTTAAAAGTGGCCCCACTAAGAATGCCACCGTAGCTATGAGCAAAGTCAATGAAAGTCCAAACTGTAATTTTCCTGGGAATGTTTGGAACGCTTTCACGCGGCACTGGAGGAGAACGCGGATGAGCAGAGCCAGTAGTGACAGACATGTGCAAATTAAAGTTACTAGGCCCATTGCCAATGTAAACTTCCATTGATTTGTTTTTGGAGTCTTACAGACCAAAATGTTATCACCATACACTGCGTACTTTGAAGGCAGCAAAAGCTCACCGGACAGGTGAACGATCGCAGAGCCATTTTCAAATAACGTATAACTCGTGGCATTATAAGACACATAGGGGCATGATAGTGAGTTGTTCATCCAGGTCGATCTGCTGTGTATGTCTACTAATGACACATTCACTTGAATCCTATAAAGCGCAGTCAAAACGGTGAATAAATCATATTGTAAGTCAACACTAACATTCTTCACTGCCTGGTCACTAATATTCTTCCACCTTAGATATGAGAGAGATATATCATACTTGTATTTGTTGAGTGCTTTTCCTTCTGTAATATTTACATGTAAATCTTTCCAAAAGTTGCTTCCCATAATTTTGTCAAGTACCGATTTGCAACCAAGGCTTGTGATGTTAGTTAGAGATTTTGCAAAATCTGGTTCCACCATACTAATGCTCGATGAGTGTACCATCACATATAATGACATGAAAGTTTGATGAAAGTCAATGTAGGTACATACTTGGTCAATTACAGCATATCCTGGTGCGCAAACAATTTTATTTTTCGGATCTGTGTTGTATCCAACTCGAATTCCAGTATTAGAGTTAAAATCCATAAGCACAGCAAAACTATACATTCCAAAAACAAAGGGCAATTCCATTTCTCCGATATTACAACTAAGCCGTGCCGAAACTCCATTACAAAGAGCACAATAAATATTCTTGTAAATCATAGATGTGCTACCTGACGTCACATGGCGCGTGGACCGCAGGCATTTTTTGTGGAGATTTGTGCCAGTGCATCCAATTGAACAAGATGAAATTTTTGTCTTCAGACACGTATGGGGTGGTCGGGTATCACGCGGCCTCGTGAGATATATATTACACAAATCTGACCGCAACATCATGTCCATAATTTCAGATTCTGTAAACAACGACGAATTATAGTACATGTCCGTCTCATTTTTAATTCCAAGGGTTGGCAAAAACTTTGGCAAACAAGAAAATTGCATGGTCCATGGGACTAAATAAGTTGAATTAGCACTGTTACATTTTGCGCAGTTAAAATTTATGTAGTGTACGCCGTTGACATATCTGTAACAGGTACAAAATCATTCATAATTCTGACGCTTCGTTCGCATTGGAGGTTGCCTTTGCTGCATGAAGAGATAAACTGAATATAGGTAAAGTAACTGCCCAGAAACCTCGTTGAATAATCACATTTGACGTCGTTAATTTTGACTTGTTCCCTCAATTTAATGCCACTTTGTAGTTTTCTGGACATTCCTCTTTAAAGTCGGGACAACAGTCTTTGTATATAACGCAGTGAGGATCACAAGAGCAGCCTCCGTCCAGCTGGTGACCGATTCTGCCACAATTTTGTTTGCAGGGGACACAATCATGTACTGCAGGCAATCTGGAATCTTGATCCCATGGACAGAAACTACTTGTATTCCCATAAGCATAAACGTGGATCTTTATGGTGGATAGAGACACTAAGTATAGCCAGAATAGAGATGCACGCGGTCCACGCAGTGTTGATATTCTCATCTCAGGTGTACACATCTTACCTGCAAAAGAAAGAGGGAAAGAATATACAGGTTGTTCTGTCTTTGTATGACACCTGGCATGGAATGATATGTGATGGGATGTAATGAAATATGATGTGACGTGACTTGATGTCACGTGATGGGATGGGATAGGAAAATGACATGGTGTGATGTGATGTAACGGGATGGGATGAAATATGATGTAATATAATTCGATGTGATGGAATGGCATGGGATATGGTATAATGTGATGCGATGCCATACAAAACGAAACAATGTTTCTCACGATACGGCCTGACATCAGATCACATCACATAATAATCACGGCTATCGGGGACAATGGACCTTTTGACCAACAAGACGGCCAGAAAAGGTCAAATCATCGTTATAAACCTGTTCCTTGCAATGAATGTTACTGGTACATTAATACAGAAGACCGAATGTAGATTTTTATTTTGAGTAACATCGGTTCAAATAATGATAAATGTGACCGTTGTGTTGGCGGGCGGGGGGTCATAGATAGACTCATTCTGATTCATGAACATTAAAATTCGACCATTGTTCTGGAAACAGACTTTCAAGTTACAATGTACATAATCTTGAAACCAAAAATGTATCGTCTGTGTATATAGTTCAGCCGAAGACGGACTTCATCTCCCTACCCTCTATCTGTGACGTCCTTGTGTCGTTCCACTTATGCTCGTGTGGCGCCGCCACTCTACCTGTCCTCGTCTTGTGGCGTTCTTTCTTATGCTTAATGGTCTCTGAACCTGTGATACGCAACACCTCTTTAATCTTTTTCATGTGCAAGAGGGATTTATATAGGGCTTTGCCCTGTTTCCCAATTGTATCCTTACGGAAATAAAAATATGTTTGAACCAATGTACATAATCCACGATGTCCAAGGTGATTCATCCACCAAACACCACACAGTTGTGAACATGTATTATGGATTCGTTACCAATTATGTCGATGTTTGTCTCAACTGGCACAGTATTCTTATCCTGTCAGATGCTTTCAATGTTTACTCGAATCAACGGGTTTCACGGCGTAATTTTGAATCCTGTCAATAGTAATTACCGGTAGGTTAAATAATCAAGTACGGAAAACAGAAAACTATAAACACGGTAGTAGTCATACAGTGTATATTCATCAATAAAAGAAATGCAATTGTATTCTAAACCTATTTTTCTACAGAGGTGATCTAAAATACAGTCAAACTATTTACATGTTGAAAGTTATACTAATACTTCTGTCTATGAATGTCCTTGTATTTTTAGTAGGGTGTACAGTGCATATTTGAAGTTTCTTTTTTGAAGCTTTGACTCTGATAGATGTATCGTTTATTTGTAGACGTGAAATTGTATCACGTTAAAATTTACGAATAAATGTCCACTGTCATAAATGTCGTCTGCTATTCAATTTTACTACTCTTTGAAATCTGTTTATGATGACGCTTCTCAGTGTTAAATAAATATAGTTTCTCTCCGCCGCTGCTTCAGCGGGACAAATGCAATCTACCCTTAAATTTGTGACTAATCTGCTACCATCCGCGAGGATATTTCCTAGCGTTCTGTTGCTGTACTGCATACAGAACGAAACAATGAAAAAAATAGTGTAGTAGGCCTACCCTATTGTTTTCATTAGACTTTACTGTGTTTGTAGGTGTATTTACATCCCCATGTAACCAATACCACAACACAACGCAACGCAGCACAGTGTACAGCATCAGGTCATTTCTTTTTATGTTAACCCTTACAGTGGTAATCACTGCCGATAGTCATTTTCCTATTACTGTTAAACATATAATGTTCAAAAGATTCAGATTTCTCATGAAGGTACCTTTCATTCAAATACCAGCGAGCCTAGTCGAAAGCAAAAAGTAGTCTTAGTCAACAGCTTTCTTTGGGATACTTTGCGCGGAAGTATCTTGCTACCATGAATTAGGGACTTGTGCTTGGTGTCATCAGCAGGAGGAAGAATGGGTTAAAATGCACAGTGACACCTGGTGCCAGGTTGAAATTTTACAGGGGAACTGAAAATGTTGGATGTAGATTGTAGAAAGTTAACATTTGTTAGGGTTGAAAGTTATGGTCATCTGGCTCTGCCCCCCCCCCCCCCCCCCTCAGCCACCTTGGACATAGACGAAAATGTTGACATTTATGGACAGCCCCTAAGTCTGCTATTATAATAATACTAAGCGCCAGGGTTAGTGATGATCGAGCCTCGTCTCTGCCTTCATTGTAAGTCCAAAATGAAACACAGTCTATCTATCCATCCATCCATCCATCCATCCATCTATCTGTACTACGGAAATACGCATGTACACGGGCGAATATTAAGAAAAAAACTGACAGCAGTCCATATGGGGACATCCGGGTCCGCAATCTCGACTCAGCAACATCAAATGACGTCATCCGATATGTTGAGTCTGCTGCCAGTTGATACCATAAATCAAGAAAACCAGGTGATGCACAGGCCTGCCAATGTTTCTTCCAAGCCACGTAATATAAGACTGGCGTGTTCTTCTTTTGTTAAACATGTTAAACTCAGAATGATGACTTATCTATCGATGCAGCGGATATTGACTGAGAAAAACTACTTTAGAATGCAAAGTCTACTCCCACCCCAACTTATATAATAATTGTAATCAGCTCTTTGAATGTAACCCTGCCCTGCTTAGAATAAGACAGTCACCAACTTTCCTTGGCACGGGTTGGGGCGCCAAACACGCGCCAGGGAAAGCTGTTGGTCTGGGGCGTACATCAATGATAGATGTTATTTACAATTATTAGCTAGTATGTTTCCTATCAATATGAAATTTAATAAGAGGAGTAAAGTAGACGGCAATTTACCTCCAGACGCTTTTGAGAGATTTGAGCTGCCAAGTATTAAGCAACCATACATGTCATTACGCCTAAGACTGAGAACCCAAATTATGTTACAATGTTATAACCAGACTGTGTGCACAAAACAACCATGAATTATAAAAGACACTGTATTGAACCAATAAACTGATAAGGTGTTGTAAAGCGCGACAAGCTTTTTACTGGAAAACGTTTTACCCTTTTTCAGGATAAAGAATCCCGCGCAGTAGCTCGGCCCTGCAGATGGCTGTTCTGCGCATATGCCATAATGACTGCCAGCATATTGTGGCAAATATGTAGAGTACTGTCAATCTCTTCATAAGGGCCATAAATTCCCAGTCATTGACTTACGATACTTATATTTACACTTATGCAAATTCATTACCTTCGAAAAAAATAGCATATTTATTATCTGTTTATTTTTATTTGTTCAGGGCCGTCTCCCCGTAGAGAGTGTGAAGTAACCCAAACAGCTATCAATCACACAAGGCACGAGGCAGCAACATCACAAAATCATCACAAGAAATAGTTCTTATAATATTACATATATTTTACTGATTTATTTCCGAACTGCCTCCCGCATTACAGAAAAATGGTTCATCTAAAATAGTTTTAGTTTCAGCATTTGAATAGTATATAAGTAACCGATAGTTTTTGATCTATAAAGGAATAACGAAAAACAACAATAGAGCGGACCCGTATGTAATACAACTGACTGACATGGCAGAGTCCCCAGCATGGCATCAAACTGCCCCTTACCCATTTCTAGGTAATGTTACTATGCATTGCGATTAGGGTTGCACTTTATTTAGACACAAAGCACTACCCATAAAGATGGAAGCTGCTATACTTGTAACGTTAAAAAATACATTAAACAACCCCGAATGTAAATATATCAATTTCAACCTTTAAAAAAAGTGAGCAGCATTTGTCACTCAGCATACCATGATGCAACAGAGATACGCGATTTACCATCATTTACGCGGGAAGCGTCCAACTGCACACACGCGAAAGTGTATATTTCGCAGGTGATTTCCCCTGTTATAATCAGCGATAAACTTTAATTAAGGCGTGGCTGGCGAAACGGGAATTTAAGTGGAGGCCACTGCGGTTGAAGACATTGGTCTTAGAAGTGCAAGCAGTTATGGGAATTAGCATGTAAATGTCCCATTTTGATGTAATACCTTTGAATATTTCAGAAGACTGGGTTAAATACATGTAGTCATACATCAGGCAATCAATTTGTTTTCTTCCGCCAGTTAAAGAAACAAAAACAATTTTGGCGCCACTTAAATGTGGCTCCTTTAGAATATAGAAAGGAGTCCGGGTTGCGAACTGGTTTATTGCACCGACGGTAAAAGAGCACTGCCAGTTACAATCGCATCAGGCAGGATGCGCTGACCTGTTTGGTCTGCCGTGAAAGTCCTTTGAACTGAAATATATATATATATATATATATATATATATATATATATATATATATATATATATATATATATATATATATATATATGTGTGTGTGTGTGTGTGTGTGTGTGTGTGTGTGTGTGTGTGTGTGTGTGTGTGTGTGTGTGTGTGTGTTTTGCAATGATTGTGGCATACTAGATTGAGCAATATTATGTCAATTTGTGACAGTTGATGAGGGTTTTCTTTTAAAAAATTCTCGGATATAATGCACACAAAATGCCTGACGGCATTGCTTGGGAAAGGATTCTGTTCAAAGCAAAGGCGGAGGCCCTGATCTTCTTCAGGAATCCATGACCGAAGGGTGAAAGCGCGAAAGGAACCCAAACCTGGCTGGCTGTAAATAAAAGGAACTTCTACTTCTCCACCGTACAGTGGCATAGAATCAGGTAGACACCACAAGCAAATGTGTTGAATTCAAAATAGCGCATGTCGATGAAATGAAAATATCCCTTATCAAGCAATTTACCCAGCATTCAATTGTTGAGTCAATGTAGAGAAAGAAGATCGCACATAAACATGTTGTGCCTTTATGTTTGAAACGGGTTACACGCAATTATGTTTCAGGATTATAGAAGATAGAGGTGCAAGTATGGTAGATGAACAACTCAATTTCAAATGAAAAACATTATTTGATATCATTGACAAATTTGTATGTACATATTGTGTTTTGCATTATCAGACACTTGGTTCATCAATGTCATCTGCCTCGATAACACCTGATGACTCACTTGTAACCACATCAAACCAGCATGCTTCAATTTGAATATCGCACGAGTTCAAAAAAACACAAAAAAAAACAAAAAAAACAAAAACAAAAAAAACAAAACAAACAAAAAAAAAAAAAAAACCAAGAAGGCAAGAAGGCAAAAATAACCAACTCTTAATACAATCTGCCTTTGATATGTCGAGCAAATGGCGAAGAAAATTTGCTTCCCTGCGTTTCTTTCCATCGGTAACCAGTACATCATAATATCGGCGTCAATCTGTTTGTCGAGATCTTGCTGCCCACTCCTCTCAGTGCTTGTTATTTCTTCCAAAATTTGCCTGCCGCCAACCAATCGTCACATGTTTTTGTTTCTGTCACAGTCTCATTAGATCTTCGTTTTTGCTTGTTTGCTTCCTTTCATTTTTTGCTCTCCTCCCCCTCCCTCTCTCTCTCTCTCTCTCTCTCTCTCTCTCTCGCTTTCTTTGTTTTTCCTCTCTTCTTTGTCTTGTCCTTTTTTTTATTTCTTATTCACTCGAGCAGTCAAATACGAGTTTTTTTTCCAAAATGTACACATTCAGACTAGTTGCGTTCACACGTGTACTTCAGGTTGACAATCGTCATCATTATGATGAGTACGCAAGGAAGGAGTGGGGCATCCAAGAGCGCTGGTGGGCCCACGGGTAATAACTGGGCCCTACAACAAGGTGAGAACAAGTTCAGAAAATTAAGCAATAATCGTTGGTATGAAGTCCGGAAAATAAAGGGGCTTCCAGAACGAAAAGACGGTAAATAAAACTTTCCAGTGCGGAAAACCCTTTACGCGCCTCTACAAACAGAATTCTGGGGGAGGTCAGCATCAGTGTAATCTTTTTAGGTCAGGTATTATTATATATTATAACCATTATGAACGACCCCTTACACAGTATTATGTTGTGTACGTTAGCTATTCTTCATAAGGATGATAATCATGAACGACTCCTAACACGACATCACGTTACCTACTCCTCATAATGATGACATGGTTTACCAACCCGTTACTCAACATCATGCCATGTACTTCGGACAACCCGTACCAGTTTACACTCACCATAAAACAGACAATACATATCCCAAAACCTGTCGGAAATTCAGTGTGTGGCAATATTATACTGGGGGTATTATTATTAATTTTATTATTATTAGTAGTAGTAGTAGTAGTAGTAGTAGTAGTAGTAGTAGTGGTAGTTGTATGTAGTAGTAGTATGATAATAATTATTATTGTTATTGTTATTATTATTATTATTATTATTATTATTATTATTATTATTATTATTATTATTATTATTATTATTATTATTATTATTATTATTATTATGTAAACTTAAACAAACTCGCTTTTTATTGAGGAGTCTGTATAAATCCTTTCTTGAACTATTTCCACTCCGTTGCGTTATGACCATATCACAGACATGTATACACCTTACTACATATATTTTTCCGAAACATTGGCTACGACGTGCCTGCAACCCTTAATTGCTTTTAGCAATACATGTACACCAAGACCCAGAATACGCTTATTTCACCACAATGAAGCATACTGTATAAATTATATGATAGTAGGTGGGGAGACTCCCATTTAGGCGAAAAACGCCGCTATCATGGAAGCCACCCTGACAGATGGATGAATAAAAATAAGATTTATATTTAAGATACGAGTCACGGTGGGCCACACTAACGGGTGCAACATTGTTTGTTTCTATGCCCCAGGTGAGTTAAATTGCATCGTCATTATAGATATATTGCGGAATGGATAACAAAATAATTTGTTTGTCGTATATTACAGACATGGCAGTTTGACTCGGAGCAAACAAGAGTACTAATAAATTTTTGTGTATAAGAAGAAAAACCAGATTCACTGTGGATCTGTACTTTATCGTTCATAATATGGGAGTGTCATTTAAAGTATCCACTAATTCGCACTGAATGCAATTCTTTGTGCCAACAAGTCTTGATCCTGTGACAAAGATCTTATTCTGTAAGTAAGGTGTTCATGGGTTGATGCAGCTGGTTGAATGGATAAATTGTCAATGAAATGTACTGGTAATTGTTTGTGAACTAATTTGTAATAGAATTTTAATTGCTGGTGAGTAAAGATATCCTTTAACTTTAATATGTTCACTCTTTTTAAATGTGGTTTTGTATATGCAAGATAGCTCCGTTGACTTATCATTCTTATCACTTTTTTGCAAGGAGGCAAGTTTGGAGTTTTGTGTCCCCATGCTAAGATACTGTAATTTAAGTGTGGCAGTATAAGATAACTGTATCGAGTACCTAAAATATGGAAGGTATTCTCTAAGCTTGTACATGATGCCAATAGTCTGATATAACTTTGCAGCAATTTTGAATATAAAGGACTTGGATAAATATTGGAATCGTGTCTCAACAGAGGACGGTATGACAAGTAAACCACATGGGATCTGACCTGCGCGACCCGGAAAAATCAGCGGTTAATAGTACAGGTGAGCCACCCAGCACCTTGCCTGCACAACATGGTATTGTGTCGAGTTACGTACAATAAGTTAACTTTTCTCCCGTAACTCAACTTTATTGTCATGCTTATTTAACATTTAGTTTCTCGTAATCTTTATTTTTGTGGCACTTATAACTTTTCTGCTATGTCACGATGAAGGCTATGGTAATAAATTCGACACACTTTGCGCCCCTGATCTCGTGGGGATTTTCAGCTCAGTGTTTTTAAACCACCGTGCCTTTGACGTACCGTATCCCCAAGAACTACGACACTGCTTACAGTTAAACTCTAACCTTTATGAAGTTAATATAATCCCGTCATCAGATAGCTTACGTTCTTTCCAAAGCAAAGATATCCATCACTTTTTCCTGTCCTCTCTTTTTAGCCTATAGGTACCATCTGTTGGACACTGTATGTCATATTCTCCCACCGGGAGTAAACCCAAAACTTGTCGTACATCTGTGCAGTGATCTCCTGATCACATATTTTAAGCAAGGAAATGTCGATTTAAGTCACGATTAGAGTATGAAAATTCCAGATGCTGGGCAAAATTATATTGCATTATCTAGGAGACTGACATTCTAAGATATCTATTTTCTGGTGCTATAACACGTACCCTACACTGTTTTCCAGTTGTGTCTCTCTTACCAATTGTATTGTTTAGTCCTGTGTGTCATGTATATACTATGTGCGTTTTGCTCGTTTGAAGAGTCTCCGAATTAGTTTATGCATTACCTGGGCAACTCAGTTTAAATAAATATGTTTAAATCAAAGTATCATACGTTTGTTTTACGTATGTTGTAAAAGAGTACACAGCCATATGTTGTATTCAGGAGAGTCTATATGAGGACTTTTTACCTGCTTATGTAGTTTATCCCTATGGGCAATAGAAATGATGACACCTCTAGTTTCCCAATTGGATTTTTTGTGTTTGTGTTCATTGATCTATTGAACTTCACAGTATTTATTTGGAAGTTTGTATCTACTGCTTCTTTACAGATCTTTTCCAGGATGTAATAATTTTCACTTGGATGCCCATCAGGATTGGTGTTCAATTTATCGTATATATTTGGTGTAACTATATTATTTAGAAAACCCATATGAGAATTTGGGGTGCCTAATTTTATTTTGACACTTTTGGTTTTGTTTAAATACCTGAAAATCTAAGGACATACAGTAAGAAAAATGGTCTGAAATATGACTTTTTAGAATACCCCAAGTAGGCGATTTGTCAAAATTAAAAAAAAAAATCACACGAAAGCTGTCTATTAAACAGCCTCGATGTACAGCAAGTCTGTTGGTAATATTATTTAGGGAAAGAAACAAAATGACCTGACAGCATCAAAGTATGTACTGACAATATTTTTCTCGGTTATCTTTGGTTAAAACGTATTTCACTTTTTCAACAGTGTACAAATACAATATTCTCATCGACTATTAAAATTGGGAAGAGGGCTTAGCCCTATATAAACCCCTCTCGAGGAAGAATAGACAACAATTAAACAGGATACCAACGGACACACAATCGCTGCACAGTGAGGCAGGGCTCACCGACTTGCCGCGATACAAGAGTGAGAAGACATCACAGTTGGATAGGGACAGATAGGGGGGCTCAATACGTTCAAAGCAATTAATAATTTTGTTTTCCAGGTACATAATTCAGATAAAGTTTTGAGTAAGAAAAACATTGCCAAATTATTCCTCAACCAATGCCTGTTTGTGTGAATCTTTCAGAGAGCACAATAAAATCTTGAACTGCAGAGAAAATTTGAGTGTTCTCTGTCAGGGTGCAGTTGGGAGAACAGTACAGTACAGTTTGCAATGTAAAAGGAGCATACAGTGAAATGATATTGTGTAGTTAAGATCGGAAAACAGTATACCTTGGACAAGAAAAAAAGAAATGCCAAGCATCCTCATTACTTGCACCACATTAAAAAAAATGGCATGTGTTTTGATCCCAGTCTTGAACCGATGGGAATTTAGCTGACTGCTACCCAAGCGGAGGCGAGTATGCAATACAGAACTATATCTCTCACCAAAATTGTAATACTCTTGACGCTTATTCGACCACCCATAGTGATCACGTAATCGAAATTTAAATATGGGTAAAGATGTCAAATTTCCAATTTCCAAAGGTAATTCATTCCAGAGGCGTACTATTTAGGGAAAGAAAGAATTATTAAATAAATCAGTGCTGGCTCTTACGTGAGGCAGATCATATCTTTGTCGAGTATTATTATGTGTAGGAAATTGAATCACATTATCTGGAATAATTGCAAATGGTTAGACACTAATTCATGAACTATTTTATACATTAGTGATAATCTGGCTTCTTTCCTACAAGAGGCCAGGGTTTGCCATCCAAGCTCTTCATACAAACTAGCATTGGATGTGCCATGCATTGCGCCAGTAACTATTGCAGCACTCAACTGAATTTTTTTCAAGTTTTTTTCAGCATCAGATGATGTGCAGCCATCCCAGACTTCCATATTCTGAAATAGGTCTTATAAAAGAAAAATAGATGGTTTGTAAAGTTTGGCGGTCCAGGCGAAACTGGAGGCTTTTCATAATGTTAAGAAGCTTTCCAGCTTTTGCAGCTAGGTTGTTAACGTGGTCAGACTATCTCAGGTCAGAGCGTATAGTAATACCAAGATGTTTGTCGGAATTGACAGTTTGGAGTATGTGGCCTTGAAAAGAAATAGATGGGTGGTCCGGAGAAACAACTTTACGTGTAATTAGCATACTGTCTGTTTTATGGGCATTGAAGGTAATTAACCAGTTGTTTGCCCATTCGTCAATAGACGCAAGATCCGAATTTATAATTTCACTAGCAGTTGCAGGATCGTCCACAGTTAAATAAAGAGTTGTGTCGTCGGTAAATACCCTGATATTAGATCTGACAAGGTCAACGATATCATTAATATAGATTAAAAAGAAAAGAGGTCCGAGTGCAGAGCCTTGTGGAACTCCAGCATTCACTGTGCCCCAGCTAGAAGACTGTCCTTGAATCACAACACGTTGCTGACGATTTGAAAGATAACTAGAAAACCATCTCAATAGATCTCCACAAATTCCATTTTTCTCAAGTTTGGAAAATAAGCCAGTGTGCCAGACCTTATCAAAAACCTTGCTGATGTCCAAGAAAACAAGGCGTATCTCTTTTTGCTGACCAACAGCAAGACATAACTCGTGACATATAAGAAGTAACTGATTAACAGTAGAGTCGCCCGGTGTAAAACCAGATTGGTTGCTGGTATCAATAGATTGTCCCTAAAGAAGTTGAAAACATGCATGAAAATGACTTTTTCTAATACCTTACCAACGCAACTTAACAAGGAAACCGGTCGACAATTATCGCAGAGATTTTCAGCGCCTTTCTTATGTAAGGGTGTAACATTAGCTTGTTTCCGCTTAGTTGGAAACGTATTATTATTCAAAGATAGATTAAACAGTTTAGCTAATGATTTATGAATGGAAGGCTCACCTTCCTTTAAAAGTTTGGCACTAATGCCATCGGGTCCGGTGGCCTTAGAAACATCTAAGCTATGTAGAATATCCAGAACTTCCTTATCTGAAATTGGCATTGAGCGAATTGTATTATTGGGATGTAAAATGTACCCAGGAAGAGAGGCAGATGTAGAGTCACGTGTGCATTGTTTGAGAAAGCAATGAATAGAAAATTTCAGCCTTAGACAGATTGTCAGATATATGATCATCATTTACTAATATCGAAGGTATTGAGGCTATGTGGTTACAGTTTAGAAAATACTTGACTGTGCGCCACCAACTTTTCTGATTTTGATTAGGATTGTTTAAAGAGATACGGAGTTTATCATGATAATTATGTTCGGCAGCTTTAAGTTGCACTTGATGATAATTCCTTAATTTACAATACGAGGACCAAGTGTGAGTGTCATAACTATGACCGTCAGCTTTGACCTTCTCATATGCCCGGTGTACTTTACGACGTAAGGATCGTAACTGTGAATCGTACCAAGGGACGTCAAAAGGACAAATATCGATAGGTCGGTTTGGGATGCAGTGTTTGACAGCGTCAAGAAACATTTCCGACCATAAATCGCAGCAATCGTTGATATCATTAGAAGGGAAGTATAGGTCCCAATTTAAAGTATTGAGATAGGTCCGAAATAAATTAAAATCTGCCTTGCTATAGTCCTTGACATGTCTTTTGTATATCGGGTCTCTTTTACGCCGGACCAACAGATCAGCACCTATGACTGAGTGGTCGCAATTTGAAATGGGTGAAAGAATTCGCACGTTTGTGAGAAAATTAGGAATATTGCTAATAATCTGGTCAAGACACGTTGTAGAATGTTCAGTAATACGTGTTTGTTCATTGATGTGGAGCAACAGGAGATTGGATGTAACAAATTGGTCAAGTTTGATACCTTGCAATGCGCAAGGATCGGCCTTTAAGTCGCCAGCTATAATTATTTTTCCGTGCGCCATCTTGCGGTTGTATAACGTTTCTTGAAGAGGAACTCCTGGAAATATTAACTTTTAACAAATTTTACGATATTGGACATCATAATTTTGTCATTGAAGTTACAGTGCAGATCTGGGACTTAGTGGACGCAAATACTTTTTGAAGATCCAGCTGGAATCTTCTTTCGTATATACCCACATGCTGTGCTGGTCATTCAAATTTGCCGCCAGGCAAAAGAGGCAAAGGACGCAATTCAAGAAGAAGCAGGACTAAAGGTAAGGAAGAAGAATCCTCTTCTCCTACTTGCTCCCAAACACATTGTAAACAGCCCTCTGAAAGCCAAACAGATTGTGACCTGAGGACTGAGGTCAAGGAGACAGGATCCCCTAACGCTGATCGGCCACCAAAGATTAGTAAGAAAACTCTTTTGTGTATTGAGGACTGTAAAAATAAAAGAAAACTAGGTACAGCAGCCATAATCCAGTGTACCACATGTATACAGTGGTTTCACTATAGTTGCGTTGGGGAGAAAAAATCGGATATTGGCAACCCATTGAACTGTAAAATGTGTCGATCTTGCCCTCGCAATACATTGAGTATAATGCAGACGCTTGGTGTTGTTCAGAAACAGTTACAGGCCATACAACAAAATAACACAGATTTGGTAAAACAGTTGGCTGCCAAAACTGCAGAGTGCACCGAACTGCGTAAAGAAAACGCTGAGCTAAGAGACAAGCTCCATAACAGCGTAAATCAGAAACAGTGCACATGTGATGTAGCAGAGAGCCAAAGTAATCCTACAGAAAGGGCCCATGGTACCCTTTTGATTGAAAGTTCCGCAATCCGTAACCTAGAGAGCGCCCATCTAGATGTTGTTGTCAAATGTTTCAGTGGTGGCCGTGTAAACGACATACACACAGCTCTTATGAAGGAGAAAAGAAAGTTCCATAAAGTAATCTTGCATGTTGGAACAAATGACTGTGAGAGATCAGGTATTGTAGACGATATTGTCTCTGACTATCGTTTTCTGGTACAAGGTGCCAAAGCTGTGTTGGACGATATCTACATATCTAGTATATGCCCCAGGACCAACAACAGGACAGCGCAAGAATGTATAGAAATCGTGAACACCGAATTGGGAAGTATTTGTGCAGAGCAAAAGTGTGTTTTTAAAAATAATGATCCAAAGTTCCGTTTAGCGGATGGCTCCATCAATGAAGGTGCACTGTGTGATGATGGTCTGCATCCATCGCACTTTCGTAGTAAAGCACTAATAGAAGCTTTTGAAGAACCCAATCTGAAAGTCCGCAAATATGTAAATGGCAGTGGCAGGGCCCATGTCAATAACCAAGGGCACAGAGCCGGACACAGGTATACTACTCATCAACGACGTGATATGGGCAACCAGTCATGTATGCCAAATCATAAGAGGAATGGTGCCACTAGTGGTAATAATCGACAGGTAAAGTGTACCCACTGTGGTGAGGCACATACATCAAACGTTTGCCGCCACGGCCATAAGATAAAATGCCACTACTGCGGTCGACTACGACATAAGCAATCCAAATGCTGGCAAAAACTAAATTCACAATAATGGTCAGGACAAGAAGAGAGCGCCTGTAGATCCCGGAAACCAAGGCGACACAAAAGAGGAGGCGGGAAGGTAAACAAGCGTAGAATAAAGACTGGTAAACCATCGTTTGCATTTGTAATGTTCAAAACCTCGGTGCAGCTAAACGGAGTGAACTGTCCCACATGTTAAATACCGAATATTTTGCTATCTTTGGCATGGTTTAATCTTTCCATAAACAGGACAGCAACGAACTACTCAAATCTTTACATCCAAATTATAGTTGGACTGGCAAACCTAAATCTAGCCACTATAAGTCAAGTGGTGGTGGAATTGGACTTTTATTCAGAAATGACGTAGTAATGACTGACGATAATGTTTTTGATAGTCTTCACGATGATTATGAAAGACTTTCGGTAAAAGTGAAATATAACTCTAAAATATTGGTCATCGGTTTGGTATATTTTCCAAATGATAATATTGATAAAAAAATGGAAGTACGTCATTATGTAATGAGTTGGTTGAAAATATTTCCACCTTAAACAGTAAAGGTCAAGATTTTATTTTATTTGGAGATTTTAATGGAAAACTACCAGGATTCAGAAATGATAATAGACCCAGTTTTAATGGTGACCTTCTACATAATGTAATTGAAACTACTAATATAAAGGTGCTTAATGAATCACCAGTATGTTCTGGTAAATACACATGGCAAAGGGGCACTTTAAAAACAACTATTGATTATGTTCTTTGCAATGAGTCCATATACAAAAATATAAATTCTGTCATTGTTGATGAGCTTGGGTTATATGATATAGGGAGTGATCACAACGCTATTTATGTTGACTTTGATCCGTGTTTTAACATTGATACATTTACGGAAGCAGACAAAAAAAGCCAACGGCTACCCAGGCTGGAACATTACAAAAGATACTGATTGGGATGAATTTCAGAAGGTATTAAATATAAACTTTTCAGGCTGGAATTGTAATAGCTTCTGTTCTGCCGACGTTGTGTGGAGTAGCTGGAAGGCTATTTTGCTGGAAAAAGGTAATTGGTAAAAAAACAACAGAGGGCGCTCGGATCAGAGTATGTTTGTTGACAAAGATATCAAGCGCCTTATTCAAAGCAGAATATCAGCAGGCTTTAGACACTGGGCTAAACACGGATCGGTAGACACGGATGTGTTACAGGGTATATGGAATGAATATCTAGAACGTAAACAGATTGTTCAAGAGAAAATAAGAAAGAAAAGGGCTAACCATAAACTTCTAGTCATCATTCGTAACACAGGTAAAGGTGCAAAGAATACATGAGCTTACTGGCGTACCCTTAAACGCCTTAATGGGCACAACGGCTATCCAATGAGGATTGTACACCCTAATGGCATAGGCAGAGTTATAGAGGATCCAAAAGAGATTTCCAAAATTTTGGGAGTTTATTGGCAGAATTAAGGTGCCTCGGATCCAATGGTTGGTGAACATGTTAAATTAGAGGAAGATACTAAAAATTCGCAAAATTATGAGGGGGCCCTATATGGTTTATGCAATATAGATATAAATTTCTGTATTGTCGAAAAAGCAACTCAGAAATTGAAGAATGGTAAATCGTATGCTGTCGATAATATACCTAATGAGTTCCTCAAATATTGGGGAGCATCACTTATAAATTCGACTGTTGATATGTTCAATGTTTTCAAATTACTTGAAACTTTTCCAAGTGAATGGGAAAGAGGGATTGTAAAACCTCTGCATAAAGACGGGAACGAAAAGAGTTTAAGTAATTATCGTGGTATAACTCTGACTTCTAATGTTTACAAACTTTTTGCATCTGCAGTCGAAAATCAAATGATGACCTTCTTTGAACACAAAATTTTTGGGGGTGAATTACATGGCGCATTTAGAAAGGGGAGACGTTTAGAGGACCATTACTTTACACTCAAAGGTGTCTGTACTCTTAAGTAAAAAAAACATGGTTGGCCTTTTCAGACATTAGTAAAGCATTTGACACAGTGAGCAGAGGTCGTATGTTCTGTTCACTGTGGAAAAGTGGTATACAGGGTAAGGCGTGGCGCCTGGTACATGGTCTATACAAAAACGTACAAAATAAGGTGAATTTTGGTCCTTTTGAAAGTGACTGGTTTGGCGTTCAAAATGGCCTAAAACAAGGCTGCATAATGTCCCCCACGCTCTTCACTGTGGTTATGACAGATCTTGTATGGATGCTACAAGGCCAAAACTTGGGTATCATGTTTAAGGATGAACGTATTCCATCACTCCCATATGCGGACGAAGACAACTTCAAAATATGTTAAATGTGGCAAACTCTTTCGTCAACAAATGGGGTATGAAATTTAATGCAACTAAATCTAGAGTTGTGACTATAGGTAAACATATAGACAAAGACAAACGATGGAAATTGGGAAATGAAGATCTGGTAGAATGTGACGCGTATAAGTATTTAGGAATTCTTTTCAGCAAATCATTAGCAGACGGTGTTCATGTGAACCAACATGTTAAGCCTAAGGCCACTCGTCTCAATGGCTATATGTGTGGTATCCTGGCAGGCCATGAGGATATAAACAGAGTACCATTTGGTGATAGCATGTGGCAGAGCTTAATAATACCAGCGCTATCACAGGGTTCTGCGGTCTGGCTTGTAATTCCAAAGAAACACGTACTGTTATAAAGTCTTTACAATATAATGTGGCTCGCGCAATCATGCGCATAAAAGGCACGCCTGTCATGGTAGCTGTTTTGGGTGACTTCGGTTGGTTGCCTCTCAGTCTATTACTGGACAAAGCAAGAATTAACTACTTTCACAGGCTTAAATATGTATTGCCTGACTCACGGCTATATAAAAAGTGTTCATGGAACTAGAGAAGGTTTACGTCAGTGGTGTGCATATGTCTTGGCCTTACGTAAAAGAAATTCATACATTATTGACGGAAGTTGGCTTAGATAATATGATATACAACCGAAATGGTCAATGGATCAAATCATTTCATAGACTTACCCTTGACAATATAGTAGAGCAATAACTGTGCGTTCTCTCATTGACCGCCATGTGGCGCTGCGGACAGCTTTCATCCGGGTATTCAATAGCGGGTCAACCTGAGTAGCGTCACATACTATGATGTGTTAACGCATGGTGCAAACTGAGCGTTTTTCTTGGCGAATGAAATAACCAAGTGTAACTCATAATCATGATAATGTTATCATTAATAAATACTTTTTGTAGAAAGTAATGCAATCAAGGAAACAACTCAATACACATTGTTGTGGAGTTAATCACATTTGATTTAAATTTCAATTTAACTTTTAACGCTACCTGCCGACCCCAACCCCCACCCCCCACCCCACCCACACACATACAGTAACACTGTAAAACTTGGGAATTCATCCACAATAACATATTCTGGTGAGGTTGTCTACTTGTCTTAAAGACTCTTTATTTTTGACACAATGAAAACACACCCGGCAAATAAGATACAATCGACTTCAGTGTTGCCAACCTGCCCAACTTACAATCCGGGAGATAAAAAGTAAAATTAAGGGAGATTGGTAAATTAACATGAAATATAGAAGGGAAATATTGATGAAATTCCGGGAGGTGACTCAAAATTGTCAAAAATCCACACTTTTTCAAGAATTTTCTGCATAAAATTCCGGGAGTCTCCCGAGAAATCCGGGAAGGTTTGCAACACTGCGACTTCTTAAAACGCGATGACCAATGTTGTTTTATCCTACTCAATCCTCCATTACTGCCCGCGATGAACCGGGTCACATTAAATCCTTGCAACAGGAGTCTTACGAAATCCTCATGTTGTTGAGTCCATATTATGTGCTATGTCGATAATTTGTTATATGTGATCATTGCATTATCTTAATAACTGTCGAAGAATATTCTTTATTATTGCATTTCTTTCGACCATTCACATAGTCGAGTGGCGCTACGCAGGAATGTAATAAGCAGAATGCGGTTCCCGGTCACCGCGGTTCAAACGGATTTTTCACTTTTTTAACACAACATACGAACAAATGCATTCATGCTCTGCTATAATACAATCTTATCTTCCGTGTGTGTAAAATTTATTAGCAGATATTACGTGAAAAGGAACATTTTTGGCACTTTGATTGCCGATACGTACAATGTTATCACAGTGTTTGCAAATCCGCCGAGACCAATGCTCACCCGCAGGCGAGTACCCGGATGAAAGCGATGACTCGCGCCGTGTAGTGGAGGTTTCTGGAGAAACAGAAATTATATCAAATTCAGGAGATATATCGGTTTTTATACATTTCATTTTTTCTTCAGTCAAACTTCTGGCGTTTATATGACAAAAAGATGTGTCACAGAACTTTCGTGTTGGTCCAGGATTAATATGAATATCACCTGCCATTAATAGAAATAAAGGGAGAACATGTAGTAAGTATTCATGTAGGCGAAATATATATCTATGGAATGAGATATTACAAACATATCTGAGAAATATCCGTTGTCTGACTTTATGCGAATAGTAACCAGCAAGACGGAGTGTAAGCAGAAAACAAACAAATGGATAGCATAACAACATATATACTAATGGGAAATTTGTGGAAGACAGAAAGGCGTTGTGGATGGCTGCCACCAAACTATATGTGTATTGCCGTAAAATATATTTGCATGATAAATATGCATGACAGAATAACACTGTGAAGAGGCGTGGGAGCAAAAATGTGTCGTAAATCCAGTTACCCGAGAAACATAACTAAGTGGAAAGCATCAGCAATGCAGTAAAAATTAGCCTGTGGTATAGCAGGCCTGAGATGGAATTTGCCGATGGTGCAATCACTCGTATAAAATGTGTTGGATAGAACCATACCCCTAGGTTGCAAATAAACACTAAAACTGGAACATAGGCAAAGATGGCACCCACACTTACACTCGTTTATCTGTAATAAGTCGATGTTAAAATCACCTGCTCATTTACATCTGTAGGAGGTTTATATAGATTTACTAGAATTATTTTCTTTTAAACTTTATCAATATTTATTTCTATATATTGTTCTTCTCATATATTAGACTCTTAGTAGAGTGATAGTGTTTTATAATTACAACATTCTCTTAAATATATTGCAAGACCACCATGCGTCGAACATTTCAAACCTTGTCTGATCATATCATAGCCTTCTAGTTGCTGAAGTGATAAATCAGCCAATGGTTCTTATAGACATATTACATTAAACATACACAGATTATCTTTAAATTTTTCAACTAATATTTTTATCTGATCGAATTTAGCATTAAAAGATGCACTTTTTGGGCTAATTATGATAAACTGGTCCCTTTTTTGTCCCCAAAGTAGTAATTAGATCTTTTATCTCATAATGTGGGGAAATTTGTATTAATTATGACTCAAAACTTAAAGATTCCATGTTCTCTTCCATTAAATTGTTATTTAGAATTGGGAAATAGAGCTCTCATCATAAGATTTGTTAGCTACAGGTTCTTCGGGCCCGCACTAAGATGAAAGGGACTTGTCTATTTATAAATGAAGATCTTACCAAATATCGAAATCGCTTGGCATATCTGGCGCGTCAACTAAACAAGCAAAATAAACTTGCAGATACATAGACTTATGACGGAAAGGTATTTGTCAACTACCGACTTCGCCGAACAACCCCGTCTTGAAAACTTCAGAGGTCAGATACGAAAGTGACCTGGACAACTTCATCCACGGTTCGTCTTGGCTCTGGTAGGTGATAATCACTCAGTATTTGATTGCAAAGTGGATGAATCATTTTGAACTAGTGATAAAAGAACAGTGTGTTTGGATCTGATGTGTCCCATGCGGAGAATTTGTAGGAGTCCCAGAAAAGTACATCTATATACTTAAGTGACTAAATCAGTCTCAACAAGGTGGCTATATGGCCTACTTGGTCTGAACAATGAGATTAACAATCGAGATTAGAGTGATTTGAAAGATGCTCAAAATATTCATTTAGCATAGGATTCCCTCAAAATCATTCTCTTAAATTTGACAAATAAATATATTCCTTTCAAATGGGTGAAAGCACATAAGAATACGGTCCCCTGGGCTAGATACAGTAGTGTCAAGCAGGCAAAAGCCAGGAAAAGAAGGAAATGGGTAAAATTTAAACAATCCAACCTAACGGCACATGATATTTTATACCAGTGAGAAGTTGAAAGTTATGATTATGTGATTCGTTCTGCCAAATCCCATTATGAAAATAAACTGTAGGACCAGATGAAAACTAACCCAAAAAGATTCTAGGATTACACTTGATATTGCACAAGGTCTAGCTCAGCAGTTGAGAATTTAAAACAACAATGATAATACAACTACTGAAGATGGAGAAAAAGCAGAGGTGTTTAATGATTATTTTGTATCTGTTCTAATAAAGGAACCATTTATTCACGTTTCTTTACCCGAGGTACATAATGTTAAAAATTTACTGCTTGATATTGAAATAATACCACCATTACTTAAATCCAAACTATCAGGACTTAAGGCGCCGGCACTTACCTGAGACCTTCAAATCAGTGACATTGAGCTTTTGCTACTTTTGAGATGATGAAGTACTAATCTTAATCCATGCCAAAAGGTTTCACTGTAACATGTTTACTTCTATGCAAAACCTTAACATGAAAAAATGTCCCTGCTCCATAGAGTGAATCAGCTAATTGGCTGTTAGATGTGGTCAATAATGGTGATGTTTAGATAACTATTCACAGTCAAAGCCTCACTGGATGTGTTTTTACAGGTGAGCAGATTATTTCACAGGTGACTGATTAGAACCACCATATTGTATAGATCAAAGTTATTACAGAGTTTGAGAGATTAGCATTTAGGTATCTTTCTTAATGGCCTGGGCAGATGTTATTTGTCAGTAGTTAAAGTCAGCAAATCTCCTTGTTTAACTTTGGTAGTGAATATCTGAGAAACAATTTTTACAAGACTTGGTAATTTTGAGACAGCCTCACTCGAAACTGGATGGATAAATCTTTGTGAAATTAACGGCTATGTATAGACAAAAGTATAACTTAGGTAACCATTTTTTGTTTGGCAATATTCCAATTTTATATGCCACTTTTTGAGCTCTAAAGTGGAAAAAAATATCAATGTTAATTGCAGATGCTTCAAAATTCAATAACATAAAAACCATTCCTTTTGACGGAAAGCAAAATTTTTAAAAAAATGGTTACCTTAGTTATACTATTGTCTTTACATGAACGTTAATCTCAAACTTTTATCCGAAAAGTTTTGTGGTGATCCTTTCTCAAAGTGTAAATCAGACCCCTTGAATAAAAAATGCCCCTCAAATTTTACAAAATAATCTTAGAATATTTGTTGTTACATGCAAAGGAACTACAAATATTGACAAAACTAAAAATGTATACATCTATGGGCTTGTATTCAAGAACTGAGACACAATGGCAATTTTTGGACCACTCTGTTATATGTAACCTAAGTAAGAGCATGCGAAGAAACTGGCTGGGAGACCCTTTCCAAACGAAGAGAAAGATCCAAACAAATCATGATGTATAAAATAGTTCATAAATTAACCCCTAGCTATTTGTACTCTCTTCTCCCCAATATTCCAATATTCCACCGTAATACTAGGGCACAACTCGATCAAAGCAGACGCTCAGACTTACCCTCTTTCAATTGTAGAACAGTCTTATTCGAAAACTCCTCTTTTCCTTCTGCTATTACGTTGTGGAACCTTGTCCCATCGGAAACTAGAAATCTTCCAACTTTGTTCCAATTTAAGAAGAAAATTTCAACTCCCAGACAGTTTTCTGTTATATTTCCCGAACTTCTTAATGTAGGTAAAAGATATCTGTCTATTTTACATTCTCGTTTGCGTATGGGCCGCAGCCAATTGAACGAACATCTTTTTAAGATTGGTGTGAAAGATTCAGCAGCTTGTTCATGTGGCGCCACCACCGAGAGTATCTGGCACTACTTTCTCACCTGTCCAAACTACATTGTCGCTCGAGATGCATTACATACAACCATTGTTCGTTTGGCTCCATTTTCTATAAACACAATTTTGTTTGGCAGTGCTTCTTGCAGTCTCGAGGACAATATTATTATATTTTTATCTGTTCAAGAGTTTATTGAAAAAAGTAAACGATTCCATGGTGAAACTGTAACTTAATCATTCATATCGATAATTCGAAAATGCAAATTAATAATATATACTGGCAATATTGACAACTTTATGAGCCCCGCTATCTGTGTTTGTTCTGGTGGCGTCTATCCTTTCGTTTGTTTTTCCCACCACGCTGCTCATCAAATCCCCTTGGACTTGATGAACGGTGGTTCATTGGAGTTGTGCTGTCAAGTCAGTCCTGTGTTTCCGTCTGTTCTTCACAAGAGGGATTAATATAGGGCTTTGCCCTTCTTCCCAATTGTTTTTCTTTTGGAAATAAAATACGTTTAAACCAAGAGCATGCACTTTAAACGTTATCGAGCCAGCGGCCCTGATAATATCAACATAAACATCTTCAGACAATGCCTATATTTAGATCGTCCATTTAATTGGTATCATTTTTCTCCAAATAGACCATGTCAGAAATTTCACCACCAGATGGCTCTGGGGTACTATCCACCCTAGCCTGACAGAGTGCCCACTAGCTAGGCATGGCAGAGTATGGGAGGTGGACAGTCTTTGAGTAGAAACAGGAACTAATCAAGAGAGGAGCACCAATTAAAGGCAAAAAGTGTGATTTAGTAGAAAGGTAAGTACTTGCTGATCAGTTTCATATATTATCTTACAGGAATTTATCCCAAGATTATAAGTTTAGTCACTTTACTCCAATGGGTTGAACCAGCAGTTTACATCACTGGTCATATATTGCTGTGTGTGTGTATAAATACCTCTCTTGGCCACACACAATTCTGTGACAAGTCAAATTATGAGACTGTGATTAAAAGTATAATTAATGTTCCATAAAGAGAGACTTTCATAGCCATACATACATTATTTTGAATGTGGAATAACCTGGTCAAAGTGCACATAGGCCACCAGTAGCCTGACCTGAGCCAAGCCTCTGGGGCCCAGCCAGTAGCTTGTATATTGGGTCACTCCAGGGGATAAGCAAGGTGTTAATGCTGCTGTTGTCTAGTTCCTCTGGGGAGTGTGCTTTATTGGTGTGCTGTGTATACAAGACACTTGTTGGTAATGTGTTTGTCCAGAATAACAATGAGGTAAAAACACTGCATACTCAAAGGCAAAGATGAAAAACTAAACAAGAAAAGGAAAAGTAACTTTATGTCCCCTCCAGTTTGAAAGTTTACCTTTTTCCTTACATTTGAACAGCTTGGCTGCCCTTCATTACCTCATACAGTTAAGTTGACAGGACACATATTTAGTCTAGCACTTTTTTTTCAGACTTGACGCATATGACAGAAATAACAATTTTCATTCTGAACCTATACTCAGTCTGAAAAAAGAAACACCCCTTCCTCAATGGCCCGACCAAGGATTCAAAACCATAACTGAAAGCACACAGAACATACCGCCAATGCGCATGTCCCATCCCAAAGTTACTTTTCCTTTTCTTGTTCAGTTTTTCATCTTTGTATTTGAGTATGCAGTGTTTTTACCTCATTGTTATTCTGGACAAACACATTACCAACAAGTGTCTTGTATACACAGCACACCAATAAAGCACTCTCCCCAGAGGAACTAGACAACAGCAGCATTAACACCTTGCTTATCCCCTGGAGTGACCCAATATACAAGCTACTGGCTGGGCCCCAGAGGCTTGGCTCAGGTCAGGCTACTGGTGGCTTATGTACACTTTGACCAGGTTATTCCACATTCAAAATAATATATGTATGGCTATGAAAGTCTCTCTTTATGGAACATTCATTATACTTTTAATCACAGTCTCATAATTTGACTTGTCACAGAATTGTGTGTGGCCAAGAGAGGTATTTACACACACACAGAGCAATATATGACCAGTGATGTAAACTGCTGGTTCAACCCATTGGAGTAAAGTGACTAAACTTGTAATCTTGGGATAAATTCCTGTAAGATAATATATGAAACTGATCAGCAAGTACTTACCTTTCTACTAAATCACACTTTTTGCCTGTAATTGGTGCCCCTCTCTTGATTAGTTCCTGTTTCAACTCAAAGACTGTCCACCTCCCATACTCTGCCATGCTTAGCTAGTTGGCACTCTGTCAGGCTAGGGTGGATAGTACCCCAGAGCCATCTGGTGGTGAAACTCATTTCTGACATGGTCTATTGCTACACACGGGTCAGTTCCCACAGGATTGGATAGATCCTAATGACATGCCACAACATAAAAGAGGCTCTCGCACTTTAACTCAGAATTATCGGCCAGTGGCTCTTACAAGCCAACTAGTTAAGATAATGGAGCGCATTGTCCACAGTGAGGTAACCAAGCTTCTATATGCAAACAATACTATCCACTGTGACCAGCACGGTTTTCAGAGTAAATATTCGTACATAACTCAACTTTTGGAATGTCTGTATGAGTGGTCTGCAAATTTTGATGAGGGGATTGAAACATATATAATATATTTAGATTTCGCCTAGGCCTTCGATACGGTCCCTCATAATAGGTAACTTCTTAGACTTAAACAGGCTGGCATTCGTGGCAAAGTCTTACAATGGATAGCAGGTTTCCTGAACAACCGTAGACAGAGAGTTATTTTACGCAATAGTTCCTCTTCGTGGAATAGCGCTATTAGTGGTGTCCCTCAGGGTTCTATTTTGGGCCTGCTCCTCTTCCTGATATATGTTAACGACATCCCTACGCGTGTAGAGTCCACTGCAAAACTGTTTGCAGATGACACAAAGCTTTACACAGAAATATATGACTGAGACTGTCATCGTTTACAAAAAGATTTAAATGCATTAGCCAGCTGGTCAAAGCAATGGCTCTTGAGAATTTACACTACGCAATGTGTCATTCTGAAAAGTAGAGAATCAATCGGTTATTTGTATAGTCTGGATGGCGCAATTCTTACTCAGGTCTCTGAACAAAAGGGATTTGGGAGTGAATTTTACTCATGATCTTACTCCAAGAAAACACATTGTTAACATTGTCAACAAAGTTAACCAATGAAGAGGCATGGTTAAAAGATGCTTTACTGGTATGACCATTGATAAGATTTATACTTTGTACAAGACTATCATCAAGCAAATTTTAGAATACAGGTCTACGGTATGGAGCCCATGGGTTCAAAAAGACACAGATTTGTGAGAAAAAGTTCAACGGAGGCGTCTCAATATATGCACCCACAATACTGAATTAGAGTCAATGCTAGAGAGGAGACAGCACACAGATTTGCGTGAAACTTACAAGTATTTAACAGCCACCTTAAAACTGATTCAGGCACCTTTTTCCACCGTATAGACAGCTAAGGGGTCACTCTATGAAATTAGCCAAACAATACGCCAGGTATCCCGAAGAAATTTCCCTCCAACCGAGTGGCGAACGCAGGGAACAACCTGCCTGCAGACGTTGTTCCTGATGCCTCCGTGAACAGCTTCAAAAGGATTTTGACAGCCCCACCTACCGGTTGAGGGATTCATACAACCAAGTAACTAAGCTGTAATTTTCTGAGCTACCCTTCAAAACTGTTTACTTGTGACATTTTCTTTTACCCTTTGTTTCTGACCCCGGACAAATGAGTGTGATACATTTTTTCCATGGACTTGCCAATCTTGTCCAAGCTACATACCTGCTCACCAGGCCGTAGAGCTTTGGTCCTTTTTGTATCGTCTGACTAACACAATGGTTACTTTATTATGCTGCCTTTGCTGTTGTTGCTTATTTGGTGGTCCACGTGACACTTTTTTCTTTGTATGGTAAACGCCTTGTCGAAATGCTAAAATGTTTCTGTATTGTGAAACACTTGTTGAAATGTTAGGTCTGATGTATATCTGACCTGACCTTGTGCTACAACACACATCAATAAGACTAGTATCGGGCCTCTTAAGTTTTTACCAGTGGTCATTACGTGTTAGGTAAGGAAGGTGGTGCAAGTCCATAGGCGTTTTGCGGGATCTGCGAGATAAATCAAAGGACTCGCGAGGTGCAGCCAAAAAAATGTACTTTTCGAAGGCAAGAACGGGATTTGAACCCGTGCAGTCTTTTCCTGACATATCCACTTGTCGTGCCATCTCCTGACACTAGCCTAACAAGGCTGACAGGCAGACCTGACGGTTCTGTGTGTGTTCAACATGTTGAATGCATTCCACATTACTGGTGGATGGATTCAGAGGTGCTTGTAAACAGTACGATATTGCCTCATGCGAGTGAATAATAATAATAATAATAATAATAATAATAATAATAATAATAATAATAATAATAATAATAATAATAATAATAATAATAATAATAATAATAATACTGATAATAATAATAATAATAATAATAATAATAATAATAATAATAATAATAATAATAATAATAATAATAATAATAATTGGCAATCAAAAATAGTTTTATGTCGCACCTTTGTAAATTTCCATCAAAATGTTTGTATGCACAATGCAAATACGATAATAAGTCGGATGTCAAGTTAGATTAAACAATAGAAATGTTCATTAAGGTGGGTAACATGGTTGATATAACACCAGGATATGTCCCTTCAAGTGTTACTTTAATTGATGTACATGTATACTGTTTCCTCTCGCTTATAATACGAAAAAATCTTACTTACTTTTGACCTGATACGTTGAATTTGGCGCCGGTAGCTGGACTGCCCGAGTCTTCTACAAAACAAACGTACGCTGGTGGTATTTTTTTTCACGTGGAATGTTTATAGTGACGGGGGAGCAGGTGCAGTGGGTTTCAGCGTGGGTTTGGCTTTTGACCCAGTTTCTGGGTTGGCTACGCCACTGTCATGACACAACCGTTGACTTGTATCGTTGGTAAAAGGGTCCGTATTTTAGATGCCCTAGTTTATTAATGTGTTTACATTACACGACCAGGTTGGTGCGCAGAGAAGTTTTCATGCCCGTTGGGTTTTTGCCTGCTAAGACAGACTAAGTTACGCAATCGTTACTCTGTGTGGGCTCTCCACCGTGGAGCGCAGTCAGACACACGGAACAGTAGTCTAAACTTTAATACTTTCTTTCACTAACAATAATCAAACCCCATATCTACGTGCAAATAGAACCATCCGAACACCGCTAAATTATTATGATACTGTCAACGTTATTCCAGTTTTTAATTCTATCATGCAAGTTAAATATGCAAATACAAAAACACATCGCTTATGCATTCGTCACAAAAAATACCTTAATCAATGACAATTTCCTACCTCCAATAATGATGAACAAAGTGGAGACTCACTCCTACTAAGGTTTTACCCAATATGCTAAACATTTTATTATAAACAGTTATAAGTCCATGTGCAACATTGTTGTTTTATATGTGTAAGAAATTAAATTGTTTTTGTTATGGTCTAGAATTTGTATAATGCATTATATTATTTGTCATCTCTATTATTTATTCTCTGTATAATTATACGGCACCAGCATTGGATGGTCTGTTTGACAGCAACTTTAATAGTCCTAGAACAGATCTCCTGGACTTTTCATCACATTGTACTTTTAACTTGTTCCAAATATAACCTCTGTATGATTACACCAAGCAAATATTTTTCAAGTTCAAGTTTTTCAAGTTCAGGTTTGTTTAGCAGGCAAGGAGGGTTCAAAATTCGGAAGACATGAAAATTATCAGGGTCTCGTTTGAAACCTCCAAAAAAGCCCCTTTTACGTGGAGTCAATACTTTATTGCTTTTTGTGCTCAACGAACCATGACAATACAATCACATTAAACTGGACAAGGTTTGTTTCACAATAAATCTGGCTGTGTTCCTGAACAGGCGCATTCTTTCGATGTATCGTAATTTTGAAGCTAAAGAATTAAACTACAACTTGAAATGTTAGTTCTGCATGTAAATTAGCAAATATTAAAGATTCAAATTAACGTAAATAATACAAGCTAATACGCTGCAACTTTCAATAAATGTTCATTTAATGCACATTCATCACAACTTGTAGCTTGAGGTTTCAAAGTTGAAAAGAAACTGTCAACATGGTTTTGAAGAATTCCAATGTTTAAAATAAATGGCCCCATTATCATAATTTCAAGCACAGTGACCTTAAGAATAATTAATTAATTAATTACTGTTGCGATTGTTACAGCATATTGGGACACCCCCTACCTCCCTTGATATTACCAAGAAATTATTGCTCTCTCAGATCCTACCTACTCCCCCCCCCCAAAAAGAATTGTATGGGTGTGTAAAGTAAGTCAGTAAAATATGCTTGTACACTTTGCAGGTTTCAAACACGCAATAATTCATTTAAAATGTGCATTTAAAATGTGCAAACTTTTACAATTCAGTTGCCACACAATCGTCACAAACATGTAGCTAGAAGCTAGGCTTGCATCTTAATGTATTGTAATTTTGAAAATATTCAACACTTAACATTTTCAGATAACCAAACATGGCATAATTTTTAACGCTGCAAGTTTTTATCCATATTCGTTTGACGCTGTAACCTAAAAACATAGCAATTGAAGTTAGAGTGATATTTCCATTAACAATTTCTTTGAAAATATTCATCTTGCGCGGGTGTGACAATCATTTTTACACTTAGACTTTTGGGTTCGTGTGCAATATTTTAAGCTATAAAGTAATTAAGCTTTTGATTGCCCCCACATTTACATACAAAAAGTAATGTGACTGGTCCCCATTTAAAACACACACACACACACACACACACACACACACACACACACACGCACGCACATACACACAGAAAACTTCGAGCATACAGCTCCCATCGTGAGAGATTTGAGGTTTTCGGAGTATGAAAAATGTCGGACAAAACTTAGCCGGAAAGAACGAATCGGAGGAAAACCAGAATGTCTCTCGACACTCTCAGACATTATAAAACCAGTCCACTCAGCTTGCATTTAACTATTTCTCCTTTGCAGGTCCTTTCCAAAATTAGTTGACCTGATCATCAGTCATCACATTTCTTACCAACACGCATTGACAGCACTACGAAAAATGCGACCATGTATATTTTTGTGGGGGAAAACATATTTATTGCTGATTTTGAGCAATTGGATCTTACCAATGTAACTGAATTATGCTGTGAAAGAAAAAGGTTCATAATTGATAATTTTTAAGTCGCGCAGCGTTTTCTGTCCGTGGAGCCCCCGGGGTGGAGCCAAAGGTGCGAATTGACTGTGGCGTCAAAAACACAAGCGTTTCCTAAATCGTTAGCCGCATATACGTGGCCTTCGAGGGGGCAGCAGGGTATAGGCGCAGTGAGTTGGAGGGCGACGTGACTGGAGGGTGCCCGACTGTTTGCCCCCCTCGGCTACCTAAATCGTGTGGGCTGCAACTTCCACAGCAGACCAAGCTATCTATTCGACCTCTTACAAAATCTCGACAAGTCAGTCGACCGACGACTGCAGTGTCACATTTGAGGGAGCCATAATTATTTCGAGATAATGAAATGACATAATGCTGACCCACATTTGGGCTTTGTGGGTCTTATCTGGTGTTACCTAACACCCTTGTCACAAAGTGAACACTGATAATTATATCAAAATGTACCGCGTGATTTGGGGACTACATGTTCATAGACATTGCAGGGCGGATGTTGCAAGGATCGTCGAGTTGAGCGCTGGACTTGCGCAGCGGAGGCTCGACATGTTTCACAATAGTTAATCTTTTAATGTTATAGTTAGACATTATTTATTTAAAGGCATTTTTTTTTGGCTGAATACAATTGTGCATAAACATCCGACGACGTACTGTCGTCAGTGTTCAAAAAATGTGGATGTCGCATTGCCGATTTATCCCACCGATATAAGTTTCATCTCGAGTACCTTGTTATATTTGTGTTCAAGTTCGTTGATTTCATTAGACAATGAAGGGAAATGGTATCCTTTTTTGACATGAAAACATTACGATTTTTTTTTCGTGACAAACGAAGTGAATACCTGCACCGATAATACAAAAATCCTAATCATGCAGTTATGTTGATTTATTTTCATAGAACATCTAATCATGTCGGAATACATATATGATATGACTTTCTTTCTACTGCTATCTACCTTTGGGCAGGGATTTACATACTATACTGTCAGAAAATAAAAAGTAAACACCTGCATTTGCTTAACATGGTATTCCTGTTTACTTTTTATTTTCTGACAGTATATGTAAGTCCCTGCTTTGAATAACTGAAAACGTACACTGTTGCCATATAGGTCTTGGGCCAGTAAATACGCTGCAGCTGCAGGTGTGTCAGAACTTGCAGTCACGCAATGAGTACAGCACCTCAGGTGACAGGCTATTAAAAATTAGGGAGCAGAGAAACTCTTATGCATTTCTTGTCATATAATGGGAATAAATATGCCTGATTATCTGTGGGTTTGGGAAGGGTGTCACTTCAACATTAAATTCTTGCTTGAACTAGAAATTTTGTTGGGCTATTATTTCACCAAGGTTTGCTTCGGAACTGTAACTATGGAGGTAAGCATAAACAAATGAGCGAGTAGCAAAAAAGTTAATTGGTTTTGCCCCCATTTTCTATCGATAGTGTAAGTGTCATCGAAGTAAGCTTTGAGAAAAATGACAGGTAAAATTTCAAGGAAACTTTTAATGTCATAGACAAGCTGCCGAATATAACCAATTTAACATGTAACTCTATTAGGTTTGATTTACTGGTCCAAGACCTAAAAGACTTCACGGATCATGTACAGCGGCGACTTTCGAGGTCAGGTAACCTGACTGACTTCAGTCGTCGACTGGCTGTGGCTGACCTCGGCAGTCGACGCTGTTGACGCTGTACATGATCCATAAAGACTTTTATGACTACGGTGCACGTGGTCACTTGTTCAAAATCTGTAAGGATTGCCGGCCTGTGTCTGTGGATGTTTTACGAAAACCTTATTATCTTCATGGACATTTCATTTTCATAGGTCCGGGATTTAGGCTGGCTTAATTTCTGTCTCCCATACCCGATTGAAAGTCGTCTATGCAAGGACGTTGTTGCGCTTGTGCGACCCGTCATGTTCTGCATCACTCGCCATACGGCATGTTTTCTTGTCATGAAATCGTACGGGAATTATCACTTCATATGAAACAAATAGTTAGTGTCTCATATACCATTTATATGCAAATACATCCATAACCTGACATATTTGATATCGATGTATTTCCATGGTACATGTTCATATATACTGACAGTACAATTAACAAATTCTCCCCTCATTTGCATAAAAGTTCTACCAATATTGATCGATCGACTGACTTGTCGAGATTTTGTAAGATCTCTGTTATTAAGTCTGTGTGTGAACGCAGACTTTTTGTTTTTCCTTAAATACTTTATTCTTTATTAAGTCTGTGCGTGAACACAGAATTCTTGTTTTTCCTCATCTATCTATCTATCTATCTATCTATCTATCTATCTATCTATCTATCTATCTATCTATCTGTCTGTCTGTCTGTCTGTCTGTCTGTCTGTCTGTCTGTCTGTCTGTCTGTCTATCTATATCTATCTATCTATCTATCTATCTATCTATCTATCTATCTATCTATCTATTTCAGTCATCAGTTCGAACCTGCACAGGTTGAAAAGATCTTTCGGAATTCGATCCTTAAAAACTTGTTTGGCTTCTGGACCTGATAATATAGGAAACACTCTACTAAAGAACACTGCCTCTGGAATTACCCATTCTCTTACAAAAATATTTAATCACTCTCTAAATACCTCCCACTTTCCGCAACCGTGGAAAAAATCTAATGTTTGCCCGGTCTATAAGAAAAACAACAAACAGCCCAAGGAAAATTATCGACCCATCTTTCTGTAGTGTAACGTCTCAAAGGTCTTTGAACGACTTACATATAATGTTCTCTATGAGTACCTCATCACAAATAACTTACTTCCCCTAAAAATTCTGGCCTTAAAGCAAATGACTCTACCATCAATCAGCTCGTATGCATTCTCCATGTAATTTACAATGGACTTGAACTTGGCAAGGAAGCGCGTACGGTATTTCTTGATATATCTAAGGCGTTTGACCGTGTCTGGCATGATGGTCTCCTATTCAAATTGAAACAACTTGGCTTCACAAACCCTGTCGTGGACTTCCTTAATAGTTACCTGTCAAAACGCTTCCAACGCACAACTCTTTGCGGTCAAACTTCCACTTGGCTCGCAGTGGAAGCTGGCGTACCACAAGGCTCCGCACTTGGACCTTTATTGTTCCTGGTTTTCATCAATGACATTACTGACGACATAGCCTGTGAAATCAAGCTTTTCGCTGACAACACCAGTGTATATGAAATCGTACATAATCCTGCTAATTCTGCTGAAAGACTTAACAGGGACTTTCATAAGATCTACTCCTGGGGCAAACTTTGGCACGTCACCTTCAACGCGATCCAATCAATAGCTGTTCTCTTCTCTTTTAAAGTTAACAAACCCACTCACCCACCCCTTATCCTGGGAAATACACCCATACCTGAAGCAAATGAACACACACACATTGGCATTACACTTTCTGAAAAACTTTCCTGGTACTCCCATGTCACACGCATCACCAATAAATCCAGTCAACGTTTGGCCCTGTTAAAGCGTCTCAAATTTAAACTATCCCGCAATGCCCTTACCCATCTATACATCACCATGATCCGTCCCATACTCGAATAGGGATGTGTCCTCTTTGACAATTGCACGGAAGGTTTATCAGCATCTCTTGAAGCAGCCCGTATCTGTACCGGTGCCTCGAACCCCCCCCCCCCCGTCATTTGCTTCTAACTGAACTCGGTTGGCAAAGTCTTTCCACTAGACGCAAATATTACAAACTGGTCCTCTTTATGATATGATCCATAGAATGACCCCTAATTACCTTTCAGACCTAGTACCTCGCAATTTCGGACGTACCTATAATATTAACCTGCGTAGCAGGCCCAACATTAGACAGGTTAAATTTAAAACTTAACGATATGGGAACTCCTTTCTTCAATCTAGTATTCTCCTTTGGAACAACTTACCACTCGATATCAGAGAGTCTGGGTCACTTGATATCTTCAAATCTAAATTAAAATCGACGTTATTATTTGTTGACCCCATACCCTCCTACTTTTCATATGGTAAGCACTTTCCAAACATCTGTCACACTCAGTTGCGCCTTGGTTTCTCTCAGCTTAACTCCCATCTCCACAAATTAAACATAGTCCAATCACCTGCCTGCTCATGCTGCAACCAAAATGAAGATATTTATCACTTTTTCCTGACCTGTCCCAAATTCTTAGTGCTTAGGCAAGCTTTACTGGATACGGTGTCACATCCTAGCACAGGGTGTACATCCAAATATCTTAGTTCACTTAGCTAGTGGCATACTAATACAATACTTCAAACAAGGCAACTCAGAACTCAGTGATGATGTTAATTACCAAATATTTAAAACGGTGCAGACCTACATCGTGAACACGAGACGCTTTGAATTTTAAGCCACTTCTAGTGTATTATATTGATATGTCAGATTATTTTTCAGCTGTCAACGTTTGAGATTTGTTCTCGATTCAATTGTACCGAATATTTATGTCAAACCACATGCCAATTCATAGATTGTATGTCCTGTGTGTATTGTAAATTCTTTGTGCGTCATTTGTTGTGGAGAGCCTCCAGATTAGTTCTTTGTAACTATTTAGGCAATCCATGTGAAATAAATATGTTTTAAAAAAATCTATGGATGCTGGGTGTGTTGGTATAGTAAACTTGTCTGCACTGTGTAACCAAGCAGACCACAATCTGTGCAGCAAGAGGTGAGCTATGTTAGTCTGGTGGAGACCTGCAGTTGAGCCACTCACACAAAAGCAGGGCTATTTTGGGCAGCACCACATTGCTACCAGCTGTGTGTCTGGCAAAGCAAATGAGAGCATGCATGGGCACATGTACTTGGTTGTACATAAGAAGTAAACCAAGACTTTAATTTATCAAAATCAATAACTTAGCATACATTCATTTGCAGGATGGGGGGGGGGGGTGACAAGTTTCCACCCCCCCCCCCAAAAAAAAATGCGGGAAACCCTTGCAAAGTTAAGTATGGATACTGAACTTTGCAAGGTTTTCTCGCATTTTTCTTCTGACATCTTGCTGCACAAAGGGTTGTACAGAAGCAACACTGACCAGTCAGAGATTTTTGCAATGTTCACTGGGGCTTGTGGGCCTGTTTATCTGCCAGTCTATTTTAATTAATATTCCTATGCAAAATATCTATACAAACATAAAATAGATTGGTTTCTCTCAAAGTTTATTTTGCAAATAAAACTCAAGGAGCAGTTCAATCATGAGAATTGTCTTCCAGGAAATAGACGGACAAGGGGGTGTCCCTCTGTTGCCCTATTCAGCTTGCACCATCCCATACAACATATGAGGAAGGGCAGCAATTGCAGTAGGGCCACTCCTTGGGTTTGCTTAATCTTAAGGAGCCTTTGACTGCACGATAATGACAAGTTCACAAAACATTTTGAGTTGCTTTATCACCCATTTACTGTCTACATTCACCCCCTGTTGTCTAAGATGTGGTTTGGGACTGTAATAAGAGATCTGGCAGCATGGCTCCTAACTAAAACACACGTTGGATATGGCCCTGGCTAGAGAGGGGTCATCTCCACATTTGAACACAAGGAGAATGAAAAATATTGAAATATATTCAATATTTTACAGCGAAACAAAGGAATAGCCAGAGCATTATACCTGGTCACTCGGCCAATAGAGCCCATGTGCTTGTGTTTGTACACCCTAAATATCATATTAATGACCAGTGATAGGCACCAGTGCTGGGGTATTGATAGGTTGCCTGGAAGCTGCCAGGGCAGCCTGCAGTTAATGAGACAGCCCCCTGAGCTCATCTCTGGCAGGACAGACTGCACATAGTCTAAAGCCTCCTCAGTGTGACCATGGAGGAAGGAAAGTCCCTTCCTCCATGTGCAAACTTACAACTTTAGTTCGCGGGCACACTCAGGCTGGTGACACTCAATGGTTTAACACACAGATTGAGGTTGAATGTCATGTATGACAATGAATTAGGTGAGCTACATATAATAGTTGATATTAGTAGAGATTTTCATATAAATGGTTTTATGTTCCTGTAAAAAATGAACTCAAATACAGGCACATTATAAAGACATGTTTCACTTGTTTAAGTCATTTTATGCCCCAGATTTACAAAGCATGGGAGTCTGGTGTTGATGTGGTAACTTTTACTTCATAGTATCAGTGGGTTTAGCATCATATTTAAATGTCATGTATTCATTCAAATTAGAGGCAATTAAAATTTAAAAAGCTCTGTATCTTCCAATGTGTTACAGATAGACACAGAATTTAAAATAGTATATAAGGGTTTGTGACACCTGTCAACCTCATGGACATTGAATAAAAGCTGTAGGATTCGAATTATGCACATTAGCAGCACTTGACACATTGAAGAGTTGAATATCTCCAAATAAAACTATTATAAATGTAGGTGTCAGTCCAACTTCAATTTATAGGTTTGTGACATAGCCGCAATCAATGAAACATGAACCAAAGTTGCAGCATTCTAATCTATGCAAAACAGGTGAATACACTAAATTTAAATGTTGAATAACTTCAAAAGTATAATAGACTGAGGTGTCATTCAAACTTCAGTTCATAGATTTGTAGGATATTTGTATCCAATGGACCATAAATCAAAGTTGCAGCAGTTTGATTTATGCAAGTTAGGCAAATACACAAAATTTAAATCTTTCAATAGCTTCAAAACTATAATAGATTACAAGAGGTGCCTTTCCAACTTCAATTTATAGATTTTTGACATAACTGCATAAAAATATTTTTGCAGGAATTAAAGTTGATAGGTTTAATTTATATTGAATTCAATGAATTTCCACAGAATGCACAAATCCCCCCCCCCCATTCCTGTTTCCTCAGACAGTCAGTTATGCAACCAAACAGAATTGAACTGTGGCAGCCTCGCCTCCATGGCTATCAGTACACAGGCTGTGGTGCCAGTGTCCAGTGCTGTGGGCTCACCCTTCAATCCCTAGGGAGACTGGCTGTGTTGGTTGCTGCATACAGTAAAACCCCCATTATTGGGCACCTCCTTACAATGGGCAGTGGCACCTTAAATATAAACCAAAATCTGCTACACTGGTGTGACGTAACACAGTTTTGATTCAAGTACCGAGACACACTCCGATTTTCATCCTTTTTTCATCTGGATTTTTGATTGTGGACTTCTATTTTCTTCCATTTTAGTCTGGGTTAATGTACCAGTCTTTCAGCTGAAGCAATATCTGGACTGCCAGCAGGCCATACCCCCCCCCCCCCACGTCCAAAATACAAGTATTTGATTTTGCGTCTGAATTGGTGGGAATTTTGAATGATCCCAGAGTTGTTGCAGTAATGAAGTGGATCACGGATGACTTTGATGAGAGACTCAAATTGAGAATCGAGTCATTAATGCCAAAGTTAGTGACATTGAGTCAACTTTAACTGCTAAATATAAAAGTCTGCAAGCTGAAATCGTGACATTGAAGGGTAAAGTGAGTTCCATGCAATTCAGAAATCACCAATTTGAAATTTGAGCTTGATAAGTCTGAACAGTATGGTCGTCGTAATAGCCTACGCATCTGGACAAACGACCCGAATGTGACGGAGAGGACACGAATCAAATAATTTTGTTGACATTACGAAATCCTAGTCGGATTACATAATCTCAACACCTCCATCACTTCAACTAATCGCCAAATATGTAACATTAACAATTTTTTGCTCATATTAGTGCGAAATTTCTCTCTTAAGGTTCCTTTCAATGATTATCAGTAGGTACATTATATTTTATCTGACCTGCTGAATGTAGTGGTTCAAAATAAATTCTGCTCGATGTTGCTTCATATTGCCGTGGATTGCATAGTTTTTGCATCATAACTTGCTGTCAGACATTGTATAACTCAATTTGTGCTAGTTATCATGACCTCCTCCACTTCTTGTATCGTCACAGCTTATACAATTTGTGCTAGTTATCATGACCTCCTCCACTTCTTGTATCGTCACAGCTTAATGGTCAATTGTTATTACTACTTAAAGTTATTGGTCTCTTGATATGAAACTTCTCTGTCTCCCTCTCTCTCTCTCTTTCCCTCTCTCTCTCTCTTACCACATGTGCAAAAAATCAAATGTTATGATAGGTTGTTAACTTGCAGCTTATCTTAAAAAATGACTTCTTGCCACTCTTAGTTATTGAATAGTATTATATCATTGTTAGGAATTGGTGCATTAGAAATTTCCTTCAAAGCTGTGTATTTTCATGACTTGAAGGTAACCTTCATCTGGAGACCTATATATCTTCCTTTTCATGTGAAGGACAATTTCTCTGTTATCCGTTTAAAACTGCATTTGGCCTACTTGTTATCCGGCTTGTAATGTATCTTTTCTGCGATAGATAGACACAATGCTCCTCAATTGGGAACCATTTAAGCTTACACCATATATGTTTTACATTAATTTGTGTTGTTATTAGTTCCATTCATAGCTGCTTGATCTATTTTCTTCTTACAATCAACTACTTCTACAGATGAAGCGACATGTATGTGTGTTGAAATCATCAACATTACACAGACACTTTGGAATCCAGGCCTGATGATCCAGGTTATTTCACTCAAATCCGTTTTAGTTGGATTTCGGACTAACACCAGGATTACGTTTTAAACATGATCAAAGGGGAAAGACTTAACAGCTAACTTGTCTGAAAAGTGTGTGGTTGAGTGCCACCTAGATGATTTGCATGAAATACCTTGATGTTCATCATTTTTACCTATGATATGAGAAGTGCTCTCCACATGAAGTCTATTGACAGCATGAGATCAGTTCAATTTTTAATCCTGCCAGTCCAGCTAACAGCAAAAAGTTCTCCAGTCTACATTTCACAATGAAGCCCAGAAAATTTCATAAACTTATTAAGCAAACAGAAAAACTTAAAGAAGTTGAGGGTAAATCACTGAGACAAATTGCGGCAGAGTATGGCACATCACAAGGAGCAACATTGTCAAAAGAAAAGGAAACATCATGGAATTTTGAATGTCCCTACTTTCCACCTTTTATTTATGTCAGGTTTCTTTCCAAGCGTCATGACTTTACTCTTTTCTTTACTTAATTCCAATCTCCATTTGTTGCCGTATTCCCCCGTTTTGTCCAGTAGATCTTGCATTTCTTTTTGTGACTCTCTCATAAGGACTATATCATCGGCAAAAAATGCACCAGAAATTTTGCGCTGTCCTATTGTCATCCCCTTGTTACATTCTGTTAACTGACCCCCCAACTCCTTAATATAAAGTGCAAACAAAATTGGAGAGAGCACACAACCCTGTTTTAAGCCGATATCTAGTTGTTTATTTTCCACTTCTATGTTTCCCATTGAAATAGTGCAATCTACATCTCTATACATTGTTTTCATGACTTGGAGGAAATTTTCACCAAAGCTAAGCCCCTGAAGTTTCTCTCATAATGCATCCCTCCACACGCTGTCATATGCTTTTCTCACATCTAAGAAGCCCATAAAGATTTTTTTTGTGCCTTTGTCTTGCCAGTTCCAGAGCTTGTGATAAAGTGAATACATGGTCACCCACCCTTCTCCTTGGTATTAATCCGTTCTTGATCGTTCCCAGGAGGCCAAGCCTTTCAACTATTCTGCTCGTCCTCCTGTACATGACTCTGCTGAAAATTTTCCCTATGAATGATGCGATTGCGATACCCCTACATAGATCTAATTGGGAGCTGCTGCCCTTTTTTGGGATGCAAGATATTTTCAGTTTGTTCCATTCCCTGGGTACCTGCTTCTCCTCAAGAGCCCTGTTAAACCAAATCTGCAAGCATCGTACCATTTCCTCTGGCCCTTTCTTTATAAATTCAGTAAAAACATTATCAGACCCTGGCACCTTGCCCAGCCGCATCTTCTTTATCACGGTCTGAATTTCAATCTCTCTAATTCTACAACACAATTCAGAATCCCATTGATCCTGTCTATAATCCCTCTGGCCGTCTGGTACTGCCCCCTTTCCCCATCGTGGATCGTTTATTTCCCCCCCCCCCTCGTGCTCTTTTAATGCTTACTGTATGTCATCTTTCTTCTCTATTCTCTTCCCTCTATGCATGTTTTTACATGTTTTATTCTTTTTCATTTGATTAACAAACTTCCAAAAAATTTAAGACCCTTCTCCTCTATTTCTCATTGCTTTGTCTGTCAATTGTTCATTTTTAGTAGCTCTCCTTTCTGCTTTCATGTCCGCTACTTATTTTTTTCATTCAATATATTGTTGTTTAGCTTCATCTATATCATTATGCGGTCGTTTTCGTTTCCTGGCTGGTCTCCAGGCACTATTTTTAACCCTTCTCCTCCTTATTGCCCCTTTTAGCTCTGGGTCCACCCTATAGCCGACGTTTTCAATTGGCACTTTCTTTCTACCAATGTTTTCCTGAGCCACCTTAAGGATTCTTCTGGTTAGGTCTTCATTCATTTCTTGAACTCCCCCCCCCTCTATTTCCCATTTATTTTTCCATTCCTGCAGTTCGGTTTTGAGGCTTTCCTTGTATCCCTCCCAATCTGATTCTTTATGTATGTTCCAAACCCATTCAGACCCCCCCCCATGTCCCTATGTACGTTAAGCTCCACAGTGATCCAATTGTGGTCACTCCCTATATCTAACCTGCCATCCTCATCAATTTCACATTTCTGACTCATTTGGAATATGTCGCTATCCACCAAAACATAATCAATTATTGTCTTCCTGTCCCCTGAGGTCTATGTCCATTTTCCCTTGCATTGTATATCCCTATTCAGTATCCTAGGTTTGTACTTCCAAGTGAAGTTTAACAGCCTGGTTCCGTTTCTGCTTATTTCCCCGTCTCCTACTTCAATTCCCTCCATTCCATTGCCTATGTGACGATTGAAATCCCCTGCTATGATTATTTTATACCCCTGTTGTTGTACGTTGCTTGTTATCATTCTCATTCTGTCATACACCTGGTCATTCTATTTGTCCGGTAGTCCTTCGTGTCCCATGTAAATCACACCTACTGCCACTTTATGTCCATATGTTTCTATTCCTATCCACTGCATTTCATTTCTAACCACCCTATCATTGTCCCGGTCTTCGTGCTTTATCTCGTGCCATTTAATTCCCTTTCTTACCAAAAACCCTACTCCTCCCCCTTCTTTTGTCCATTCTCCATCCCTTTACAAATAAGGTTGTAGCCTTTAGGACTTGTCATCATTCCGTCTTCTTCCTTCTTAATATGGGTCTCTACCAAGGCGACAATGTCTATTTTCTCTTCAACTACCTATCCAGGTAGGCATGTTTCTGCATATGACAATGGGAAACAGCTAACAATCAGACATAAAAAAACAAACAAAACAACACTCAATTAGCTAGTGCTCAATGAGATGGTAGGTTTCCATGATGGTTTAGCAGGTATTTTTCCAGTAGCATTGATGAATAAGCACTTCATTCCAAGACCAGTCATGGCTTCAGCTAAGTCATTATATGCTTATTTGATGCACGTACAAAGTAATAACTTCAATCCATTCTAGCACATAGCGGTAAATGTTTACCTGCTTGATTTTCCATTATGTGAAACTGATTCCTTTCAGATCGATGCAGTGTCATCCTGTGCCATGGTGGGTTTTGCATGGAAACCATAAAGAGGTGGCGACAGTGGAGTTAAGCACCCTATGAAACATTTATTAGGCCCACACAAGTTCTGGTCGCTTTAATTGCTAATTCCAGACTTGTCTCCTTTAGAGTACAAGAGTATAATGCCGTGTTGTATGTTGTAAACACTTAGTCGATATCCTGTGTAGTACGTTCTTTCTTCAACACGTGAAGTATTCACCATCTGAAGGACTACATGGTAAAGTCCAGGATATTCTGTGTGACCTTGCAAAATATTTGGGTTGCTACAGTTGCATGTATCAAGGTAGACTTTGTCCAGATGCTACAGTCTAACTGTCCACCTCACGTGCTGATCCTTCGTGTCCGTGGCAATGATTTGGCAAAATGTGTGCATGTCCGGTAAATTGTGTGTTAGACCAGATGGACTGTTGATTGAAATGCCAATTTGTCTGCCAAAATCTTCATTTTATGCTCTGATATCCTCACCAGACTAGTATACAGTGGTGCCCATGGGCGACAAGAAGTAGATGAACAGATGTGCAGCTAACCTTGCAAATAACCAGATATGTGTGGCATTCAGCGCACAATTTCTGAGGAGGCCGATCCGTGTTATTGTGATGAGGTTCGAATTTAGAATTTACAGCGGTGTATTTTTCAATGTGTTTAATGTGTTTTGCAGAGGCCACGCTTTCGTATCTCTCTACTGCGGATCAGTAATGTATTTCATCAATCATAAAATGCACTCAAATATGACTGTGGCAATGCGCCGTATGCATATAAATTTCCGGCCACAAAGCACGGGATTGACGCCAGACGAACACGGGGACGTGCAGCTCACATCACTGTCACAGACGGGGGCATATGTTCATTACTCACAAAATTGGGGGGTTTTTTGTTGTTTGTTTTAGAAATTTAAATTCACAAATGCCAAACTGGTATTCATCTAGTACTTCCCGAGTTATATATGAAGAAAATTTTTCATCTGCCTTGTATAAGTACTCTGTATTTCCAATATGTTAGTAATATCCGGCTTGTCCCTACAGGTACCGACCCGTATCTCACCATATCCCGCCAAGCGAGACCAGACAATCAGTTATGCAATTCTGGCGGTAAATTAATATGCACATCCCCTATTGTTGGCCAATATCTGAACTGCAAGAGTATTGCCCATCATGCAAATAATATTCTCATACTACGAGAATGATGGACTTACTAAATTCGAAGTACTCCACTGTCTCTAGACGTACTATTATTATCTACTTTTCAATTCGTCATCTTGTCAAAGGTAAATTAGGCTGATCACACAGCTGCTAATAGTTTAAAGTGGATGTCTTCTTTTAATCCTAGGGCTTAACATTGTTAAATGATGACAATTTTGTAAAAATCACCCAGCCTATATATTCATGTTGTCCACGTACTTCGTGTAAAGTGACATAAATTGCAAAAAACATATTCAGTTAAAGATACCTGCGCACACATAGTGGGGTATGTCTTTCTGCACAGTGTTCAACTGTTAAACATCTTTGTGGGAATGTGACTCGCAATCGTGGCCATACTAAGCTGTTGAGTATTTTATGATCTGAACATCTAGGTTATCAAGTTCATGCTGCTCGCATTTCTTGACATTAACCTATGGTATGTTGCAATTGTGAAGAAATTCAAATGTGTCATTCAGCACTGTCCATATGATTCCAATCTCAAGCTCCGCGCGCTGACCGACTTGTCCCATTGGTAAGAAATAGGCACAGTGGTCGGTCAAACGTTACAAATTGCTGGCAGCAACACTTTGGCTGCCAGCGTCTCTCATGGTATGTATTTATGTTGTTGAACTCAACGTGTCACCAGTTTTGTGATTTTAAGGCTGCTTCTATAAAGATGACTTTTATTACAGATAAAAACCACGCCTTTTATTATCACTTATATAAAAACTTGCCAGTACTTCCTTCAACCTTCTCCATTGAGCTTTGTCTTTGACGCAGTGGGACGCCTGGCACTCAGCCAATTGCTGGCCCTTATTTCTTTGCCTGAGGGCGACTTCTACGTCTCATACCAGATACTATTTCTGGGACCTACAACTGGTAACTGTTTTTTTTTTTTTTTTTTTTGTATTTACATTTTAAGGTAATGCTCACTCAGGAAAAGTCCCACTATATAATGTACATTACATTCAATCTACAAATTAACCCTCCCTTAACACTAATCACATATATATTCTGGACACCACCTCTTCAAAATATCCAATCGCCATGGCTGCCATTGTGAAAATAGTGAGTTTTGCACCCAATGCCAATGGTTTGTGAATGAACATTGGGACAATCTTGCCGAGTACGGGTGGGAAGAGGTTTAAAATGTATCAAACCCAAAATATATATTTTGCAGTTATTTCAGAGCATTAATAATGATATATATATGCTGTGGCTGCGATTCACTTTGATATCCAAATCAAGTGTACTTTTGTGGTCCTACTTTTGTGAGACTGTCCCACAATCAATGCATTAATTGCGAAATGTTCGAAATGGTGCTCAAGCGTGCCGTGTCGTATTTGCATTTGTAACTAATGATGATAACTGATTCAGACACAATCGAACGGGCAGATTAAAGTTAAGATAGTAAGTCATGTTTTAAAAGTACTTTAACGACCCTTTGCTGGTAACTCGGAGAACGGACACCTGGAACCGTGCTGAAAACACGTGGCTACGATTCGCTGTGATTTTCCTTTCCCACAATGCATTGCGCCATGTTTGAATCGGTGCTCAATGTGCGTGCGTTATGGATACGCCTTCGTGTTGCATTTGGATTTATTACTGACGATGATAACTGCTTCAGACACAACCGAGTGGGCAGACAAAAGTTAAGATTGTAAGTCATCTTATAAAAGTACGTTGACGACTGTTTGCTCTGGTAGCTCGGAGAACGGACACATGAAACCTAGCGATACTAGATACCAATACGACACCCATCGTGGCACTCTGCTTTTTCCCCGGCTCAAGTTGACCGTCCTGACAAGTTGAAATAAAATGCTGTGTTTGAGTTGACTTTTCTGCAAAATTACGGCACACGTTGGCCAGCTTTTATGTTAGCTTTGTCTTACAACTTGGTTATGGTTGATTTGAACAACTGTTTTTTTTTTCTTTCTTTCTTTCTTTCTTTACGGGTGGTTTTTGCGGGGGCGAGTTTACTGGTCGGTCGCGTGTTGCAGCTGGTCTAAGGTTGTCCAGCTGGAGCATTGTAGCAAAATTTTGCATCACAGTTCTTGAAAAATGCTACAGAATTTGGCCGGGTCGGTAATTGCAGGTACTACTGTAACATAATCATACCTATTCCCCTGCGGAACCTGCCTGGGTATATCAGATAAATGTAAGAACATTTTCAAAAATAAGGTGAAATCATTCTTGATGCATGAGATGGGAGTATTGGAGAGGGACCGCTTTATATATTTATAGTTGAAGTATCTTAATGTTACCAGGGACCTTCAAATTATATATAGCAGGTCCATGGAGTTATAAAAATTACGCCTCCGGTGCTTATATTTATTTGTATATTAATTTATTGAAAATTTAGATCAATCTTAATTCATAAATAATTAAAGCATTTCAGCCACAAACCTGTGCAAAGCAGCCTAATATTGTTCCCGGTTTCATACTTGCATGTATGCTATTTTCATATTGTGGTCCAACATAGAAAGTAGATAACATGGCGATATTTTTTAGATTTTCTTCTTTTTTTTTTTAAACTAATTTTTGCTAATTTTCATCAGATTTTTGCACAATTTGAGGGGAAATAGCCAAATCAGTACAATAATGACTAAAATGTGATTTCGTCAACCATGTGAAGGTTAAATAATCGAAACTCCCCAGATAAACCATTTTGCATGCTCAAAGTAAACAATTTTCGGGGCGGGCGGTAATGCCCCAAACTCCCCAACCTCCCAGCATGTCTTCGGCCCTTCGGGCCGTGTAGGTCACATTTGGGCCATTGAAAAAAATTACGGACATTTTTGGGCCACTTGGGTCTCCGACCTAGTTTGTAGCACTTGCCTGGGTCGACCAGTATTTATTAGGGAAGGACGGCTTAAAAGTACTTTGGGGGGGGGGGGGTGTTCCATTAATTTGGTCCTTTTTATTAGGGTCTGTCAGGTTACTGGAACCACACATTTATTTTTTTAGGCCTTTGGTAACTTGGACATTTTGTTGAAACATGTTGAAAATGTATGTTCTTTCCCCTTTGACACATTACCTCTTTTGACGTCAGTTTAATTTGTTACCTGGGCACAGCCGGAGGCACTTGTTATGTAACAATACGGAAAGTTGGTTGGTCACCTTTACAACCAAGTGAGACAAACAAATAGTGAAATACTTCCACCATCTTAAAATTCAGTATTCCAGCCTCTAGATTATGCAGAAAGTTACTACAATAGTTAAATGAAATCTTCAATCGGGATCTGAGGCCATGCATATCAGAAGCCCCCCCCCAAAAAAAAATTCTAATGAATTTAGGGTTAAACCATGTTGACTACAGGACTATTGGGAACAGGATATATACATATATATATATATATATATATATATATATATATATATATATATATATATATATATATATATATATATATATATATATATATATATATATATATATATATATATATATTCTGAATTAGTCTATTGGTAGCCAATCAGCTGTCTCTATTTGTACCACGTGCCTGCCCTGTAAATGTTATATTGGATCGTTATATTGGACAGCTCGAGGGAATCCCCGTGCGCGCGTGACGTCATAACTCAAATGACGTCCACTGGGGCTTTTTCTTAGCTGCAGGCAAAATGTGTAAAATTTCAATGGGAAATAAATTTTGTGATTTAACTATGGAGTGTTTCAGACTTCTATATTTATACAAGGAAAATCATACAAATTGCAAAATATAACAGATGTTGGATGGCAGGTCGTCCAATATGAAGTTTGCGGGTCTCTGAAACGTTTTATTGGGTTCGGCTTCGCCTCACCCAATATAACGTTTCATCGTCCCGTAAACTTCATATTGGACTCCCTGTCATCCAATATCTGTATAATATTCTGCATTAGTCTATTAGTAGCCAATCAGCTGTCGCTATTTGTACCACGTGCCTGCCCTGTAAATGTTATATTGGATCGTTATATTGGACAGCTCGAGGCAATCCCCGTGCGCGCGTGACGTCATAACTCAAATGACGTTCACTGGGGCTTTTCCCTAGCATCAGGTAAAATGTGTAAAATTTCAATGGGAAATAAATTTTGTGATTTAACATTAAAGTGTTTCAGACTTCTATATTTATACAAGGAAAATCATACAAATTGCAGAATATAACAGATGTTGGATGGCAGGTCGTCCAATATGTAGTTTGCGGGACTCTGAAACGTTTTATTGGGTTCGGCTTCGCCTCACCCAATATAACGTTTCATCGTCCCGTAAACTTCATATTGGACTCCCTGCCATCCAACATCTATATGATATATATAGCCTATGTACATTTTAATTTTTCTCAACTTTTTAACACAAAATATGTGACTTCTTCATTGAAATGGATGACAAACCTTTTCTTTCAAAGAACAAACAAATTAAATTTACAACCTCCGATGAAAAGTATCTTCCTTCAGATGAAAGATTTTACAGGTTTTATGTTGAACGTTTTTGCGGAAACAGGATGCTCATGAGTGGAAGAAACATTACAACGTTGAAGTTTTTCCAATAGAATCTGTAAAATGTGTAAAGAGGTTAGAGAGGCTTTGTTTTATTCCCAATACCAAAATTATGCCGATCTAAAAATAAAAATTTGGCAAAACTTAGATAAAAGCTTACTACGTTTCGGTTATGCTTATGTGTAGTAGAACATTTCAAATCCGAACTGCTCACCAAATATAGCAATTTATAAGGAAGCACGGCCTCTTACTATGGTGAGGCTGTTGACGATATATTTTATGGTGCCTAAATACAATCCTTCAGGGAAGCGTAGAAAAAACATGTCACGACTCTTGGCGGTGATGGCCAAGTAATTTAAATACAAATATTTCGTCCAGCATCGCAGCTGATTATACTTTCCCGAATCTGTGATCTTGAAGGTAGCGTAATGTAATTGTATAGGAACTGTGTCAAAAAAATCTGTATTTGTTTACATTTTATTATGCAGCTGGATAATTTATTACCGTTTAATAGAATACATTTGGTACTTTTATATATATTATGGTTGTTAAAAAAAAGTGTTTTTTATGAGCACCCTGATGCACTTGATGATACGATACACTCCCCGCCCTGACCCAGATTTTAAACTTATAGTTATATGTACCCACCACACATATTCTCTCTGTACATGATGTCCAAACATATAGTTATATGTACCCACCACACATATTCTCTCTGTACATGATGTCCAAACATTAGTAGTTTTTGGGGCATCCATATACTTCGGGGAATTTGGGATCATACAACAATGGTTGTCCCCGCACTAGCTCTATGAGCTATTTAAGTTCTTCAGCAGAAACAGTGGAACCTGGTACCATCTTTTTCTTCTTCCCGTGGAAAGAGAGATGTTCTTTGGGATGCTGAAAGCAACACATGGTTTGGAAATTCCAGGAAATACCTTCAAATTACGTCACAAAACAGGAACTCCCTGTCCGTTTGACATGCGATACCATGCTACATGAAGCGAATACTTTTTGTCGGGCGCGCAATAGCATGTAAATACGCGTACGTATACGGACATATGGAATCAGACAGTAAAATTATAGTTGTTTCCATTTTTGCCCACTCGCGTAGGCGTTCGCTTACGCATACGCGCATATGGAATCCTAGCTTAACACGTTCTTATTGTTCACGAGGAATTAATTCGAAGAAAAGAGTGGACCAAAACCCAAGTAATGTAAGGGGGAAAGAGTTAAGCCAGCAAACTTTTTTTTTTGAAGTACCAGTAATTTCCATCCATTTTAGACCGGCACGTAATTTCACCTATAATAAGGCTCCATAAAAATATTCTGTTTATCATCACATTTTATTCAAAATTATGGGGATGGAGGGATGATTTTATTTTTATTTTTTAGTCCATGATTTATTCAAATAGAATCAGGAATATATCATCGATACGATATATTCCTCATTTCAGTAGTTTGAAACATTTAAATGTGATAAATAGTGTCTTTCCTGCCTTTGCAGCATTGCAACACCTTTGATGAAGAAATGGGACAGAAGAGACTAACAACACAATAACAGCTTTATAAGATATTAAAGTAATTTTAATGCAGTAATGTATTATCATAGTACCTACTAGAGACACAATTAATTACTCATGCGCATGTAATTTGGAAATAACTTAAAATGTTATACAACCAGGTATGAAATAAGCACTAGCTGCAAGATGTTTTGTGACTGTAACTAAGACTAAGTATCCCATTGTCCTACCTGCAAAGAGACTTGAGAGTCATTCAGTACCCTGGTTTCTCTTAAAAGTTATTTCTGGTTGCTTTTACTTGTGCGTGTTTGAGTCTCCTTGGAGGGAGAACAAATACGATAGAAGTCACGCGATATATTCAATTACATACTGTGTCACAGTAGTAACAAACCTCCTTATAGTTATAGCCCGCTGTATACTATGGCTTTTGTCGGTGGGTTGGGTACAGCCCTACAGGCTTTGATAAAAGATAGGCCTATATTAATCACCGTTTGCTTGAACCGGAACTAATTCAACATCGATCTTCTTCCTCAAAGTTTGAAACTTGTGTGATTTTGTTGATAAAATATAAAATAAAAAGGAGGGGGGGGGGGGCGGTGATGATAAACAAGTAATTTTTATGGAATCTAAACAATGGCCTCTCGCGGCGTCGCGCAATACACATTCAAGTTGCCTGCATATCATATCCACTATACCATGCGCCCTGCACCTTCCTGTGAGGATTTTGCACACGGGCAAGCGACCTGAATGCCACCTATAATTTCCGCATGGGACTCTGACGTCATCATAATTAGTCCTATTGCACAAGCCACACTGGTGACCTGGTGCACGAGTAGCCTATGCCAAGCCCTGAAATTATTGTTAACAGTATCACCTACTCTATAAACTAACTCGCTTAACTTGTAAAAGTTGAACAAAAGGAAAAGGTAAAAAAAAACGCCAAAAGGACTCCAAAAAGAACACGAACACACAACACACGCAGCCGCACTCAAGCCAAAACATTAACCATGTTATAAGGTAGACTCTTTGCAAACAGAATGTATGTATGTACTTTTAATGGATTTTCGCCATTTATGCGTGTACATATATATATATATATATATATATATATATATATATATATATATATATATATATATATATATATATATATCTGTGTGCGTGTGTGTGTGTGTATATGTGCTTTGTACCTTCCATATATACATAGTTTAAAATATTTTGTGGAAATGCAGTATTCTTGTAACCTTCGTGTGCAATATACCTCAAATATGTATCAAAAAAACCCACACAATTATTCTCTCTCACCCTCTCTCCCTCCCCCATTCCCCACTTTACAGTCTTCAAGGAAGTCACTTTTCATTGTTGAAGAGTTGTAATACCCTTGAAGAGGTACTTCCCTCAGACTGGTGTGTCCCAAAATCGCGGTCTAAGAATATGACCGTGCAATAGTTTCTCACGCAGAGTTTGTTGCAGGACCAGCAGACTGTTTGCTGAAAAGAAAGTCTTTGCTTCCAATTTTACAGTAATGCAGCGTCATCCAGTGAGGGAGGGCTAGCGCTGGGCTATCCCCTGTTCTTTAAGTCCTTCGTGGCTGCTCTCCTGAAGGCAGTGCATCTGACTTAACAGTATACTACAGGATTCCCTTTCTTTAGTATTTTTTCCCAATGACTGCAGCGCCAGCGGACGGTTATCGAAAACCATTCACTGGAACCACGGCCTTCCCTCCCGACCAACGGTCTTGTTCCACTGAGGAAAATTGCATCTGCTCCGCATCCATATCACAGGATTACACGCAATTTTGGGCGAAATCAACCTGAGGGAAGGATTTCTGCAACGGTAGAGTTATTGTATTGGTCAATTATTGCAAGTACAAGGGCTTGCAAGACAGTTTTCTAACGGTAAATTACTACAGTTTATTGTTTTCATAAAGCTATCCGGTTGTTTCAGACACTTTCAAACACTTTAATAATAATCGATTTCATTAAAACAAAAACATAAAAATTAATGTTTTTTTTTTATATATTGCTTAAAGTTCAGGAATTTGGCGACACAAAGTCCGACGAGGCCATGCCTTTTACACCATCCAAGCCTTGAAGATTACGTCTTCAATGTGATGAAAGTCCTTAAAATTATCTCTGCTAATTATCGTAATTACAGTGTTAAAGGATATACATGTATTTAATGCCTTTGACAGCGTGAAATAGCTCATACGGGACTATTTTCAAATGGTTGCTAGCAGAGTGACTTGAAGTAAAAAATGTAAACACTTACCTTGACCAAGTCTCAGCCAGTTTTTGACTACCTCCACAACTTTGGTCGGTAAGCTCTGATCATCCAGCGCAGCGTGAGTGGCAGTTTCTACATGCATACTACAATTACTATTCCCCGACGTATTTTATATTTCAAAACAAAAGGAAGCATCAAAAGTGAATTCGACCGGATCATTTCCAAAGACTCAGGCTGCATCTTTAAAATACAAGCTTTGGTCGCTCAGATTGTCCCGGGTAATGCCACTGATTCATAATTTTACTTCTTTCATTTTTGTACGTTTTGGTGACAACTTTTAAAAAGCTTGTTCTCTGAAAACAGCTGGCCAGTTGCTTTGAAAACTGCACATGGGCGTCTGTGTACCCCAAGACTTTAAAATATTTAACATTTAGCGCTGCAACTTCTCATGATAGTTTGTGCGGGGATTTTAATTTTTTGTTTTTTATTATTATTTTTTTTTTAATTCTCCGCAACCGTGGATTCTTTTAACAGTCAGTTGGACTGGAGCTTGACTCGATGTCCACCAAAGAAGATGACAAGAGGGCACATGTATTATTTTCAAAAACAAAAACAATAATTATCTCATGATCAGAGTTAATTCTAGCATGTTTAATATCGAAATACTAGTGTACACGTATGTACATGAATATAATATTGTCTTTGTCCAAAACCGCTGACCAGGCGCACATCAAACTGTGAGTGAATATACTCTGCGTGGGTCTCTATCAGGTGGGATGCACCGTAGATGGGTCTGTATTAGGTATATTCAATAGGGTACGTACCCCAGTACATTGAATTTGGTAATGCATATGGGTTGTGTGTACATGTGTGTGTGTGAAATGTTCTCTTAAACTGCAGAGTCAGTATTTTTAAATTGCATAGGGACACTTTCGGGCATTGGTTCTCAATTTGCTTAACAGTTGGTGCTACATTTCTTTCTTTCCTTTTATATATATATATATATATATATATATATATATATATATATATATATATATATATATATATATATATATATATATATATATATATATTTACAAAACTAACATGAATTTACATAAACCAGTTGCCTGACTGAAAAGGCGATCGATCAAGCCAAATTTTATGTCTCGTTGATTTTTTGACTGATTTGCACAAAACTTAATATTCCCCCTTGAAACTCGACCCCCCCTCCCCCCCAAAAAACCCTGGGATTTCCTACATTTTAGGAAGTTTGTCCAACTGAAGTAAACCACGAACTGAGTTCGTAAATTTCTTATGGAAAATTCTACAATTCATTTGTTTAAACACTAAATAAATTAGCCTTGAGTTCATCGTTAATTACATTTCACTTAAATATTTGTAAATGCAACCTCACAAAATAGATGCTTTTGCTTTTTGCAGCGTTCTCCATGAACCTCCGCCACAGCCACCAAATTTGGTATTAGAAGTACAGCAGGTAAATTGACATTCATTATCACAACTTCAAAACGAAACTAATGTCAATGGTAAAAAGGAAGCGGGTGTCCGTCGGATGTAACCCTAATTTTTAGAACTTTTGTTTTGAAAACGTTAGAGGATGAATTCATATTTAATATCATCCAGGTCAACAGTTTTTAGTTTTTACGGTACACTTCATTTCGGGTTCAAAAGTTACATTTTTAAAACGTTTCAACGAGCCGCATCACAGCTATTTTACAGAATTTCTAAGTATATATACTCATGTAAAAAGTAATACAACAAACATGTTGATTGCATTTAGTACATTTATTTTGTAGTTTTAAGTATTGTTCGCTTGCATGGCACCTACGTCATTCTGTGTACAGTGCTTCCATAGTAGGAAAAAATACAAGAAACCCGTTGAAGTTTTGCTCTGCCTTACGCTAAGCTTGATAAGGCATCATATTCATGTTTATTGATTACAAACTTATCTTGAATCTTCAAAATTGTGCTGAAAATGTTCATTATGAAAGAGACACTTAAAAAAGTCAGATACGGCTAGGAAAAGTATGCCAACCTCCTGAGGACACGTGAACCTGTGGCTTAACCTCACGGTATCAGAACGCACCAGGGGGTGAAACTGTCTTTTGCTCACTCACTGAAAACAAGCTTCGGATTTGAGATTATATGATTTACTAACAGCATGGAATGACTCCTCGGACTTTAATTTTATATTTCATTTTCACGCATATGTATGACTTCAGTTTCAACTTGTTTCAATAATTTTGCTTCCTGGATATTTGTTTTTCCAGCTTGAGGAAGAAAATAGAAACACCATGCACAGGAGAATAATTATTGTTGGAATGTGTTATATAAGCCTTCTTTGTTTGGCCCTGATTCCTCGTAAGTACTATTCAATGTTTAATTTTCTTACTAGCATTGATTCCAAACTCGTGTCCTCTCAGTTTGAATGGTATTTATTCAGTTCACATTTAACCTAATTTGGTCAGAGCTGGCTGTATATACTAAAGAATAAAAATCTGAGGAGTCTTTTGTGTGTTGAAGATGATTCTTCAAAATTTTTTCCAGCAGATTCCGCGTATGTCTGTGTCATGATTGATTTCAACAAATGAAGATTGAGTTAACGACATTAATTTTGCGTGAACGAACAAGGCTACAAAATGGTGCCACACGAATTGTATAGTGTAATTTATCATATGGAATAAAAAGTAAAAGACCAAATTTTGAATTGTAGACGAATTGTGAAAGTGTAATTGTAAAGAATTAGAAAAAAGTACTTTGTACAGATTAAAATAAATTTACAATTGTAAATATTCTTAAGAAGGGTTGTTGAGAGACATCAAAGAAGCGCAGGACGACAGCAGCCACCACGACGACTCAGAGCCATCCCCTGTGAAAGAACACGGCACACCACAGGGACAAGGCCAAGATGACGAGCTGCTAGGTCCACAAGAACGAAACGAAGACACAAACCCAGAAAATACTTGCGTTCAATCCATCAGAGCCGCTGTTGAACCAGATGGTGATGAAAAATCTGAGAGTGGAATTGACACAAACGTGGCAGCTGGTCCAATACCCGAAGGACCAGGTATTTTATTTCTTTGTATATTTCTTTTCAGTATTTATTCATACTATTATGATGTCCCGTTACAAAGGACTGATTAAAGACGTTCGGTACACCGCGATATGCGCAACCATTTATGGTCCGATGCCTCTATACAGTAAGAGCTGGTATTTGTCGATACCTGCACTAGCTGCTGTTCGCTTTTCCTATTTTGCACAGTTCCGTTTGAGAAAAATGGATTGTTTACGAACAGTGAAAAGGAAAAAGAATGGGCGGTTTGTTAACAAATACCACAACAAAGGACTAAATGCTTTAAAACAAGGCAGAATACGTCGAAACACGGCAGTGGTAGACCAAAACGCATGCACACAATCAGCGAACGCTGACCAAGCCACCGTCGAAAGTGCCACGCCCACCCCCCAAATGCCACATGCACATGTAAACACGGACAGTTATAACTGGGACGAAGGTCGTGGAATAGTGGAACTAAGTGTACTACCCGATAATCTTGTATGCGAGGAATGTAAAAAAAAAAAAACCAAAAACAAACCAACATTGTCCCTAAAAAATACAGAATCCTAAAAACGGTATGGCTTGGCCAGTGTACTTTACATTCCTTGTGAATGTGGTGCGATAAACGCTGTCCCAACTGGGGGGGGGGGGGGGGGGGGGCACAGTAATACCACAGCGTCAAAAGGTGGTACAGGCATATATTTGATAATGTGCTGCCTGTGTTACCATTCGACAATGTATTAAGGCAACTATAGTTTTGATATTCTTAATTTTTACCTCTTTTTCCACATTGCTGTATTGCACTATGGAGAGAATCTTAAAATGTTTGCCTCTTCTCAGTAAAATTATGAAAGTATATATTATGACTGGAATATAAAATTAACGACATACTGCCGTTTACTTAACCCACATACATGTATATTGATATGGTATCGAAGTTAGACAATGAATGGATACCTTGTATCTATGAACTTAGAACAAATTAAGTCAACATGCATGAATTCTTTGTACAATTGCGGAAAAAATAGCACCGTATGATATCTTTTTTGTTAATGAATGAAATCAGTGCATATTTTGGAACCCCCCTACAATTTTTCAGGGATTAGCAAATATTTTTTCTATTTCAAACTTGAAAAATAATGTGAGCACTTATACATGTTTGCAAGACGAGATTAATTTAAAGTCACATTCCAGCATGTTTTGTCTACATATTTGTTATTAAAAGGCTTGATATACATTGCATACACTCCTACTGAGTTATTTTATGCATATTTTTGCATCCTTAATTTATTTTTTTGCTTTTACCCACATATATAATGTTTGCCATCAAATTTCTGTAGTCCTTACATGTAGCGCCACCTAGCGACAAAAGTAGCACCGTGACATGCCAATTTTTTGCTTGCATTTTGTTTCAAATGCCAATATCTTGGTTCACACCAAAAACCAGAGATTTCTAAATTCTTTTGACCAGTGTACCGAACGTCTTTAATATATAGGGGTGTTGACTGAGATGTTGAAAATTTGTACATGTGATTTGTGGAAAGTACTAGAACGTAGCAAACAGCACTATATTAACTCCTAGGCACATTCAGCGATTCATCATAATGGGGAAATGTCTAACATTGAGTTTGTGCTTGTACCTGTGTCGGCAGCAGGGTCAGAGTATGGGTACAAACCCCTCGCAGGTGGTACTAATCACTATGTACCAGACTTGAAAACCAAAATGTAGCAACAATTTTTTGAATGATTTCCTGTGGAACATATCCGTATACAAAAAATGACGAATTATCGGAATCATTATGTATATATAATCTACACTTCAAATACACTGCATTGTTACCAGTGCATATCATTACGACAGTAAATGAAAAAAAAAGGCAAACGAAAATGGGAGATGAGACAATCGGTGGTGCGAATTTCGATTGATAGCTGCATTTGATTGGATGTTGACTGATCGACCACCCTTTGAGTATGTGAAGGAAGATGCTACTCTTCATTTGATTCAATGGAATGTGAGGATAATTTGCATATCAAATGGTGTAAGGCAACATTACACCATATTTTCAGCAAATTCCAGTCCTACTTAGTGGAAACCGTCCGTTCTTGTCAGCATTTGTAATGGCCCGCCCAATGGGGGGGGGGACGCTTTCTGTTTTCAGGTTGTCTGGATGTCCGTCCAAAAGTGCAAATCTTCGTTACCCCGGCATATATAAAATGCCTCCATATATTTTGCTCAAATTTGGCAATATGCGTATCTTACCTGGAAAGATGATCTGATTAGATTTTGGTGTCAGCATGATCTAATTCGAGCAAATGCCAATATCTGCAGAATGCTCCAATGAACTTTGCTTAAATTTGGCAGTGTGCTTACCTAGCATGCCAAGATGACCAGATTCGATGTTGGTGTCGCCATGACCTAATTTGAGCAAATGGTAGCCTACTTACATGCTTGTTAGGGCTCGTTGCCGCAATATTTCCAAAATGTTCCAATGTACTTTAGTTAAATTTTGCAGTATGCTTATCTAGCATGCCAAGATGAACTGATTCGATTTTGGTGTCGCCATTATACCTAATTTCAGCAAAAGGCAGTATTTTTTTCTTGAAGAACCCTTCAGTCAACGCTTTGAGTTGAAAGTATGTCTAGTTTCGATGTTCGAAATGGTTCTGGGGAAGGAGATCGGAGGTAGTTGGCCACAGCTACTCATCTATTTAAAATGTTGATATTTTTGCTAGTAGTACTACTTTTGAAGCGACATCAGCACAAAAACATGTTCTCAACCCGCCAGCGGGTGGTACTTGATATTTTATTCCCTTTCCGTTAAGTTTACCTGTTATACTTCAGGTTTTAATAGAAGCATTGAAACATCAATGAATCCATGATTTAGTCTTTCCTCACCTGAAGCACAAGCAACGTTTTTTCTAGTATGGTTTCAGGACACAACTTAATTCAAATTGAGGACCCAACCTTCACCAGTCCCGAATAAATGTTGATATTAGCCATATAATTCAGGTGTCAAAGGGCACTGGCCATTTTGGGCATAAAGGTTAAAGTTGACAGTGACGAGTGGTCCTGACCTCAGACACAAGATTTGTCACTCGGTGCAAGCACCTGTGACAGTTTCATGTCTTCGGTAAGCCTGCATCCCGATTTCCGTCAACACAGGGATGAGATCCCCAGTGTTATATCGTGATCTTCACAAACAGTTCCAGAGCCTATTTCGTCTATAAAATAAATTTTATTATTGAAATTTCCTTGCGTCGACAAGGCCTTGGATACAGGCTCAGTCTTTGCAGATTTCCACGCCTATATCGTGTTCATTCCAATGGTAGCTTACTGTTGCACTCAAAAAAAAAAAAATAAGTGAATAAGTAAAAGCCGGGGATTGCGACGCTGTGTATCTACGATTGTTCTCAATTTGAAATAAAAGAAGTCTTTTTGAAATAAAAGAAGTCTTTACAGTGTCAATCAAGCAATAAAGGAAGCCCAAAGTACCATCAGTGGCGCCTATCTTTTCAACAGCGGTCGATATTTTTGATAAAGATAACGGGATAAAATGAAATTGTACTGGGAGTCCGGAATGTCAGAAGTTGGGGGCGTGCTTCGAGTAGGGCGTGTGCTGCAATTAGAATGAATACGGTATAAAACGTTTAAAAAATCATCGTATGCTTGATCACTTAAAGGATAAAAGGGGGGGGGGGAGGGGGGAGCTTGCTTGTAGCCAAGTCGGATTGCAAGGCCAACTGCTAACTCACCATTAACATGCTCAGGGAGCTGGTATTATTATTAGGCCTATATATAACATGTCCCTGGTATGCTTGAAGCGACGAGGTCCACAGGGCGAGTGGTCATCCCTGGCACAGAATATCTGCGATATCATTTTTGCACGGACTTTTTGTTAGCTTTTGTCTTTTTTGGCTGTAAAATGTTGCATCGCATAACATTGATTTGGCCTTCCTTATAAGTCGCAACTTACAAATTTATATTTTCACAGTCAAATTAATTGAGTGATTTCTCTTCGGACCATCAGTAGATAAAAGCGCTTTTTTGTTTTGTTTTGTTTGTTTGTTTGTTTGTTTGTTTGTACTTTGTGGGTTTTTTCTTTTTTTTGTTTTTTTGTTGTTTTTTTTTTAAGTGTGACTGGGCCTTGCTGGTAGACTATTAAAGTGACTGTTTTGGTCACACAGAGCTTGTCTTGAATTGTGCACAACAGGCCCAGACGTGGAGTTTTCACATCACTTTACAAATGTGCACATCACGCACACGTGCACGCAATAATAATAATAATAATAATAATAATAATAATAATAATAATAATAATAATAATAATAATAATAATAATAATAATAATAATAATAATAATAACAATAACAATAACAATAACAATAATAATAATAATAGGCCTAATAATGATAAATAGGTTAGTTAATAAATAAAAGCCACAGCTTTGGCAACTGTACGAAATTCGAGCTAGGCCCAAATCTTGCTCCAAAACGGGCACACGCATCAAAGGGACAGCGTAAGTATTTTGTGAAATTTAGTATGTATTGGTGTGAAGCTACGTGTGATAAGTTAGGTTTTTTTCTGCTTGTAGGTGACGAAACCGTAGATGACAGGGACATCCCAGCACAACAACTCACCCAGGCTAGCACTGATACGGTCAAAAAAAGATCCAACAAACTTCTCAGAAAGCAAGCCAGAAGTAAAAAAAGAGCAGCCAACTTCAATGGAAGCCGGCGTAGTTACTTAAGATTAGGCCGACACCGAGAAATGAACTAATTTATAATATAAGAGTAAAATTTAAATCTTGTCAACTGAGACCCTCAGCAAAGTCAATGTATAGCTCAACAATTTTGTATGGTATCGAGTCCGTATTGTATTAGTCTAATATCGTGTGATGTAACAGTTGTTGAGAAGAAGTCCACAGCGCTATTAAAGTTATAATGTTTAGGTTGCTCCCGTTAATTGTCATATTTGTATTACTAGGATGTAAACGGCTACATAATAGTTATTCAGTTTACACTTGTTAAAATATTGCACTTTCATATTTTTGTAAATTTTCAGCACTTTATCAACTTCGACCAGTGTTAATGAAACCGCATTTGTCCTCAAAATCCAGCTAAGGCACATTCGATGACTAAAATATGCTTGTGTCGTGGGCAAACTATAGATGGAAATATTGTGCTAAGCCAAGCTTGCACCACAAAGAAAGATGAAGGAAATACCGATCATCACACGATCACGGCACAATGACGGCATAGCTATACAAGCCTGCTCACAAAATCAAAGCGGTCCATGCTTTATTTATGTTGTCTTAAAACTGTTCAGGTTCTTTCAGCAAATCAGCATAATTTGTCAAGTTAACGCTTCTTGTTGCAGCATACAAAGTCTGCTGGACTGATGTGATAAATGGGGACTTCCAGAAAATCAAATTACTGTTGTAGATAAAACATAGCATTTTTCATAATGATATATTGATGTCCAGGTATACAAGTACACAAATCGAAGTTCTGACACAAGCGACGAGGAAATTCTTGGATTTTTTTTTTTTATGAATGCCAAGGGTCTATTTGAGGTTTAATGGATATTTTGAATTGTTTATGTTTATTTAAATCATATTTGCTCTGTAGACCCGTGTATTGCCCTATTGTTATTAAATATTCTTGTATACAGTGAATGTACTTCTTTGTCATACCTTCTGAAACATGTTATAGGACCGGCCATTTCATAGGCCTACCGAGAGCAGGAATGGCCAAATGGTTCTTGGTGTGATGTCATGCCCCATAAATTGCAAAATGAACACCATGAATCAAAAAGAATGAAAACATAATATCTGGCAAGCACGTCTTTGGGTAGAAACTGTGGCCAAATAATATTTGTTACACATATACTCTCTCTCTCTCTCTCTCTCTCTCTCTCTCTCTCTCTCTCTCTCTCTCTCTCTCTCTCTCTCTCTCTCTCTCTCTCTCTCTCTCTCTCTCTCTCTCTCTCTCTCTCTCTCTCTCTCTCTCTCTCTCTCTCTCTCTCTCAGCAGTGCAACTTCAGATGTCGTCATATTGGGTAGTTGTCAATCGCCAGTATACCATTCATACGGTTAAAGAAAATTGCATTGTAAGTCTATTAACTCTAAATACCCCTTTGGTCTGCCTGACACTATTTTAACATTTATGGATAACAATAATAATGATAATAATAATAATAATAATAATAATAATAATAATAATAATAATAATAATAATAATAATAATAATAATATCCTCAGGCAGTCTTTCCGTAATATTATAATAATAATAATAATAATAATAATAATAATAATAATAATAATAATAATAATAATAATAATAATAATAATATCCTTCAGGCAGTCTTTCCGTAAATGCAATGTTCATCAAGTTTGGTAATGAGGAGTACACTACAAGCACTTAAAAAATATTCTTTGCAGGCAATGTTCATAAGCTAAACAAATAAGCTTTGCTTGTATTTCAGTGTCTGGCACCAGCAATAATCCCATATAATCATTGCTTAAATAAAACCCCTGAGGATAACCTATTGTGTGCACCAGTGTGTTGGTTTCAGCAGCCCAATGTATTCTTAAACGGAACTCTCCAGCAACTAACTGGTACCAAGCAGTTGTCAATGAAACACAAGAACTCCACCATACGTCTGAGGTCCTGATCAGCATTGGCTTTCGGTTCACATCTAAGAACCCTGTTGCTACCCTACAGTTGCCCCACAATGAAACTAAAGGTCTGTCATTCAACTGCAAGGTATTGACTCTCTGTAGCCTTGAATTAAGGACTAAGTGTCCCCCTCATGAGGCACTGAAGCTTCCTTCTTGTAGACCTAGCATCTGCCTGACAGACCTTCTGCCACTGAGAAGGGGTCCATCATTGAATGAATGTCTCAAGGACTCTCCTCAGTGCAGAACAAGCGGCTCTTGGGCATGCAAGAGCAACATGCAGGATGGTGGTCTCAGTAGGCCATCCTGTGGTGGTTGGCTTCCCATCAGACATCCTACTCAACATCCAAATCCATCCTGACCAAGGCACCAAACCTGTCTACCAGTTTGCCCAGTCTTGGCAGTCAAGTGCAAACTGGTCCGCGAATCGAGGCTTGTCCTCAAAGCGAAGCCCACATGGCAAGATTACTAGTCACAGCTAGAATCACACTAGTCCTCGAATTGAGGCTCATCCTCGCATTGAGGCCCATGGTCATCAAATCAAGGCCCTCTTGAGGGAGGCTAGGCCTTCCAGAGATCCTACATAACCAGTCACTAAGAGCCCAAACAAGTACTAAAACTTTACCTTTCTGGATTGGCTTGTCGGTTTTTCCTCTTAATTGTCCGGACTTATACTAAACCAACAATGGTAAGTAGAAGCACGTACTTTCACTTATACTGGAATGTACTGAGTCACTACAAGTAAGTTCTTTTCAGACATAAAGAGAGCTTGCCTGGGGGTAACAGCTGCCGATTGCTTCGGTCAGTGCAAATCTAGGACAAGTAAGAACAAACAGCTTCAAAGGCTAAGCTCACAGCAGGGCTCTCACAAGTGACAGGAGGTCCTAAAAATACCCTGTCATGCAGTAAAAAATGTATTCAGCAGTTGTTAGAGTGAAATCGGCACAAAGCAAGAACATTCAATTTACCTGTGTGAAAACTGGCTTCTTTCTTCATTCCTGCCTTTCTATCTTTCTTTCTTGATTGATTGGTTACCAAACACTCGGGACCACACATAAGAAAAGTCATAAAAGGCCTAACCACCTAGGCCCCTACTTTTTCTACATGCCCCTGCCCCGCATCCCTCCCCCAAACATACCGACATATGTATACCGTCCCAGCAAGCCTGAATGTACTGAAATAATGTGCAAGTACTCCACCGCCTGGTAAAATTAGGAGGTTTCCAGCACAGATACATGTGTACAGTATATATATATATATATATATATATATATATATATATATATATATATATATATATATATGTATGTATATATATATGTATATATATATATATATACATATATATATATATATATATATATATATATATATATCCTTCATAGATGCAAGCTTACCATGAAATTATACATGTACTTCTTACTGTGTTCAATTTGTCCTTGAAACTTTGAAACTGTCAAATGACTACACTGCAAGGAAAATTTGCCTGTGGCTGTGGTTATAAGCTTAGCATTACAGATCCTCACAATGTACGCATATTAATATGTGTTTGACTGAATCTGAGTGGTGACACTGCAGGATGAAGGCGAGGGCGATCTACAAAGACATGGTCACTACAGGTTGTAGTGACCATGACGTGCATGTTGGAATATGCTCGGACTGTCATTTAAGAGTAGGAAGGTGGGTGTTGAAGTCAAGTATCAATCAACTGTAGTCTTTCACCTAAAACCTATCCTGGTTACTTATTATCCTTGTGACATTTTGTTTAGAATTGCATTTTGCTGATTTTTTTGTAATAATCCTTTCCCCGTCTTATGAAATGTACAAAAATTAATTTACAGGTAATACCTCAACTTTTGATTTTGATCTGTGGTTAATTTTGTATCAAGGACATTTCCATATTTCATTCAGGGATGAGCCTGTTCAGGGAATTCCAGGATTTCAGGGAATTTTGTGCCGTAGACTTACAGAATTTCCTGGATTTCTGGTTGAACTTCTAAAGAAAGTTATATTTTTCCCGCACTCAAATGTTGTTTTTCACTGAGGATGAGTACTTTATATGATACTTTCAGGGAAATTTTTTCCTGGGTCAGGCTCATGTCTGTTCATTGATACCTGTTGTTATACCTGAGCAGGCACTATTTCCACTGGTGCTGACAATAATGGAATTCTACTGCTCCATTTTCACACATCATCATCAAAAATGGGCAAAATTCAATTCTAAAAAAACAAGGGTTCAAGGACTCTTGATCAGATTTGTGTGTGTTGATTTTTTTTAAACTAGATATGAGCGCAGGCCAAAGTTGTGGGCATGCCGAATTTAACCCAGGTGAGCAATATAAATCGTCGCATGGCATCTTATATTGAGTACAAAACTGAGTAGCCAGCATCGACCTTCAAGCAGAAGGTACAATGTACAGGGTCACGCTGTCTACACTTCACCTAAATATACCTGACTAAAAGCCATTTTGTAGGGTGGTTTCACCTTCGTTTCTCCTTGCAAGCCTTGGTTGCAGGGCTCAAATTTGACCTGAACTTCAAACAGCACCCAGTAACTCAACCTGATTGCAATTATGCAATCAATGAAATAGCACTTTAGTCAAAAGACTGGGGGCTCTTATTAGCTTTATTGAGTACATTTTCTATTAAAATTTAAAGAGCAATGTGGTAATCATGTAAATTTTCAGAAAATGTTATATTGAATTGACACATTGATCATAAAAATTGGGTAACAGAAAGTGAAGTTTTGCATCTATTTTGTACCATAAAGCATAGGAAACTGGACATGGAGAGCTCTTCTAGTAATTAAGAGAAAGTGACAAACTGGCCGAGAGTATGTGCACAATGATCAGTTCCTAGTTTCAAAGAGTGTTGGACTTGGGTAGGGAAAAGAGACATAGGGGTAAAAACTATTTTCTTCATAGCTGAGGTGTACACGTCATGTGCTGGTTAATTTTGAACACCGTGGGTTAGCAGTCTTAAGAGCCTGTGTAAGAGCGATACATGCATGTGCAGCATGTACATTAAACCAGAAAAATGTGTGGTCTGAGATTTTGTGTAAATAAAATGTTGAAAATCTTGAAATCTTGGTCTCTGACCAGGATGTGTTTGATGTATGCATTGTAGTCAGTTACAACAGAAGTGCTGATAATTGAGCTAGTAATTTACATAAGATTGTTTCAATGACTACATCCGCACTTCATACCAAATGGTTTTCATTTTAGTTGACCATGCACAGTATACCACCCCCTACTCACTTTACTGGCCCCATCATCAGGTTGAGGCAGCTTTTGACTAGCTCTGTCAATACAACAATATAACAACACAACCAATTCATGACCCAATTTACCATTTACATATCCCCGCAATTACCAGTGGAGGGCCTGTTTACACAGTGGCCCAACTTCCATTAAAAGATCACAAGTGAGACTCAGATATATACTGAATAGACTGTATAGCAAAGGGGAGGAGGGAAGGGGGATGTCCTAGTTCACCGGTGCAGAATATAATTTTGCCATAACAGAGTACACAAAATAAGAATATTCCAAAATAATGGTCAGTATGAACGTATATGATGATCAGAAATACAGAAAAAAGCGGGCCTCTAGTACCCTAGTATGGGAAAAACATTACCCCAGTGTGCTAGGAAGGATATACCCTTACCCTCCCCCACATAAGTGATATGCAGCTGTGTCTCTTAGCAGCCTGCATGCATGACAACCTCCATGTGTGCAACAAGAAACTTTACAATGTGTCCATTCAAACTCCCTCTAAGAGTTCATAAAAGTAATTAATGCGTGAGGATATCTGTCTGCCATCACTTTTGACTTTCAGTACATCTAAGACATGTTTTATTCAATCATGATCATAAACAGTTCTAGAACTTCAATCTGACAAGGTTAAACTGGTACTCGGTTTGGTCTCATCACTATCATTGAAAACTGTGGTCCGCTTCTCTTTTCATGGAACTTTTATATATTTGGTAACAATTTGAACATTCAGGCATTTTCTGCACATATTGCAGTGCAGTAAGTGTTCCAAGTGTAGTGAAACTGATGTTGTTTTTTAAAATTGTCTGATGAATATAGTTTGATATTGTGAAAGTCATGTCAGGTTGGCTCAAAGTGTTTAATGTACTCTCTCTCTCTCTCTCTCTCTCTCTCTCTCTCTCTCTCTCTCTCTCTCTCTCTCTCTCTCTCTCTCTCTCTCTGGTGTAAATACTTAGCATCTAAATCAACTGACTGACAAGTTGAATTACGTCTGATTATAAATGAAAAAATTTAAAACAGTTATACTTACTGTTACCTTTAGGAATTTCAACATGATCCCCCCCCCTGTCTCTCTCTTTCTTTCTTCTCATAAAACCGACTTCTTTCTCTGATAAAGATAGTAGAATTTTACAATAATTAAGACTGTTTTACAATTTGACCTTTTGAACTTTATAGAACCACGAGTTAGATGTACATTATGCTTGGCTGATTTACAGATGACTTACAATGGCATACTACAATTTTGGGAATTCTAAATTATTACCCTAATAATTGACTTATTAGATGACTTGTGGGATTCTATGCTTTCTTGAACATTTAAATGTCCTTTCAAAAATACTTCTGCAAACCAACCTGAAATGTGACTGCTATCCTTACAAATTTTGACTATTGTAATGCATTTTTTGACTATGTTTTAATGATTTGAGACCTAATGTCACTTGCTTCTGGCTGATGCCAGACCCAGCAAGCGAGTGATTCTCACAGTATTGGATTGAGTACGCAATCCAGCTCGCCGTGTATATTGTCAGTGGCCCCGCTCTGTAGTCACTTCAACAATTGAAACTGGACCTGGTTCAGTAGCCATGTTCTTAAAATTATGCAAAGTAAGGGCAATTAGAATTATGAAACCTCCGTATCTTTCATACTATTACATATAGACATTTCAATGTGTTATAGGCTTGTCACAGCTGCCAATGTAATGGACAGTAAATGAAAGTTGTAGAATTTTATATTATGCCAATTATGGACACTGAAACATTTAAAAGTTGAATATCTCAAAAATTACATGCATTGTGCATAGATATGCCATTCCTACTTCAATTTATAGGATTGTGGCAAAGCTGCAGCCAATGAACCATGAATCGAACTTTTAGGATTTTAATTTATGCAAATTAGATGAATAAGCAAAACATAAATCTTTGAATAGCTTCAAAACTATCACAAATAGAGGTACCATTCCAACTTCAATTCATGGGTTTGTGACATTCCGCATCCAATGAACCATGACCCAAAGTAAAATTTTAATTTATGCAAGTTAGGTGAATACATAGAAATTAAATCTTGCATAACTCCCATACTATAATAGAAAGAGGTGCCCTTCCAACTTAAATTTATAAGTTGGTGACACAGTTGTATCCAATGAACCATGAACAAAAGTTACACAGTTTTAATTTATGCAAATAATGTGAATACACGAAGTTTTAATTATGAATAACTTCAAAACTATTTTACATTGAAGTGCTATTCCCACTGCAATTTGTGGGTTTGTAACATAACTGCAAACAATGAATAAGGGACCAAAGTTGCAGAATTTTAATTTATGAGAGTTAGGTGAATACACGAAATTTAAATCTTGAATACCTTCATATTTATTGAAGATTGTAGTGTCTTTGGAAACTCAGTTTATAAGTTTGTGATATAGCCACATCCAATGAACTTAGAATGAAAGTAGTAGCATTTTAATTTATGCAAATTAGGTTAATACACACAATTTAGATTATGTTAAACAATGGCAGTGTTGCCTTTCAAACTGTTCTCATTTTGAAGGCACCCAGAGAGATTTGCTGTCCAGTGAATCTTCTTTTCTACTTACCCTTGTTTCAAAGTGGTTTATATGAAATTGCCTGCTTAGCAGACCTAGCGCCTTTGAGAGATTGCATGACGGGGGCCCACTGACAGGCCACCAGCTGCAAAAGTGGCCTGAGAGTCAGCTACGCAGGCAACCATATTAAAAGTTACCTGTTGAATAATATTATAGTAAGTAGTACTTGCTATTTACGACCACCCCTTCAGCCAGCCAAAAACGGTCAGATATAACAGGCGGTATTAAATTGCTGGTATATTTACAAAAAATTTAGGGTGTTGTGCCATCACAAATGTCACAAGTCGGGTAGTCCTTAACAACAGTGGTCTTAAACTGCAAGTTCTACTGTATCTCTGTCTTGAATAGCAGGTACCACTGTACAAGACACAATACCATGGTGAATTCTGAATATTATAATTAAAGCTTTGTAATTTTGTTTTTGCATTTACATACATGTACTGGTCAAAGTTTGGAGGTTGAACTGTGCCATGGAGCTGCCCATCAAGGCAATAATGCTAGTGGGGCATGCACATCATTCAGTCACCAGTAAAAATATTCATGTAAAAAATCAAAAGGCGTTGCGTGGCAAAAAGAGAAGCATATTGCTGTCTCTAATTATTGGACACATCACACACATACTATAGTACGCTATTTAGGGTGAAAATAAAGTTTTATCTTTAATTATTACTACTTCAACCCAATGCACTGATAAATGGTGCTACCACTTGCAGAGGGGGGGCCGATGATCACTACAAAAGCTCACTGAAGTTGACAATGATGGCCCCAGTTTTTGTAACAAGTGATTATGCAATTACACAATGGGGTTTCAATCTAGTAAAGTAAAATGTTTTGCACTGCCCACAATATTTTACTTTTATAAACTTCCACACTTGATATACCCAATTTTTTTATACCCTCAGTCAGTGTGCCTTTCTGTTGTTGTAATTTCACTGATCACACGCAAAAATGGTACAATGTACATGTAATCAAAAGTAATGCACCTCACACAAGTACATCATTTTGAATTATAGCGGATACATCCAACTTACCCCCCCCCCCCCTTTGCAACATGCCCATCATTAACTCCTCATGTTACTCAATTTTACATGAGTAGATACCCGTGAAGAAATAACACATACTAAAATGCAATACAGTATTTGATGTGGCAATAAGTTACACATAAAAATTTGCTAGTATCTGTCATGCATCAATATCTTGATTTTATATCGTTTTTATACCGGCGGCTGAACGAAGTGTGAACTTTTCTTTAAAGCACTTTGTGAAAACTTCTGAAAAGTTTCTTATGTTCACGTAAATTCAGCTCATTCTGAATTATCTTTATTGACAATAGAGTAGTCCCTGTCTTACGAGACCACCCCACGGGAATGTCAAAATGTGGCCTCTCAAAACAGGTGGTCATTCATTAGAGGTACTAAAATAACATGGAAAAGATAGCTACCACAATGTTCACAGTGAGTGGTCTTAAAAATGTATGCGGTCTCTCATTAGAGGGTCTCGCAAGACAGTTACCATTGTGCCATATTGCATGCAGCATGGGGAAACACATCAAAGGAGGAAAATAAATAACTGGTCACAAGTGAAGTTTTACCTATTTTTCGCACAGACATAAATGGACATCTAGATTCCCGATTGGCCCAACTCATGTTCTAACTTTTGGGGTATTTGAGCACTTGTATTGTGTGCACATATTTTAACCCCCCCCCGAAAAGTACCCATTTCACATCAAATTCTGGACATGCTTAACCTTTCACCTTGGGGAGGGGGGGGAGAGAAAACACACATGGTTTGCATATACACCTAGACCTACAATTTAGAATGGTACAGCGGGGCCTTTCTTTTAATTCCATATGAATTTTCATTTTCAACCTAACTAACCACCAATAATGGTCATGCATGGCTGTCCAGGGATTGCTGTACATTGTTAATAATTATCCTTTCCCTGTCGTATACTTTCAGCACAAGACAATGGTTGCTAATACCTGAATGAAAGCTCTTTTAATTCGGAATCTGAATCTGAAATCACTTTAGGTTTAAGACAGTGCAGTTGTAAGTGCTGGTCAAAGTGATCAAATATAGTGTGAAAGACTCGGGGGGGGGGGGGGCTTATATACATTGAATGTTTTGATGGCTTGATGCTTGATTGCAGAACCCTTCAGCTAATTCAAATTATGTATTCACTTTCATTTGGCATTATCACAACTGGGATCTATTACCTCCAGGCCTGTGCTCAAATTTAGTTGAAAAGAACACGCACAGAGAGAGAGAGAGAGAGAGAGAGAAATTTGATCAAGCGTCCTTGAACCCTTGTGTTTAGAATTGAATTTTGCCCATTTTTGATGATGATGATGATGATGATGATGATGATGATGATGATGATGATGATGATGATGATGATGATGATGATGATGATGATGATGATGATGATGATGATGATGATGATGATGATGATGATGATGTGTCAATATGGGTCTGTATAATTCATTACTGTTGGCACCAGTGGAAACAGGTCAGGTATGAAAACAAGGCAATGGACTTTGAAAGTGTTCGCTGGTAAAAGTCCTTGTCATATGCAATGTTCAGTACCTCTGCCTTGATGTTTTTGACAACCGTATCAAGGACAACGTCAATGTCATCCTCTTCTTTTTCATCAACTGTTACTGTCAGGGTTGCTGCAGCATTGTCTCGAAACATTTGACTTTGCGATACCCTTGAGTAGAAAGGATGACAATTTCATTGATGTTTTGAGTTAACATCCTCAGCAAATCAGCTCGCTTGATTGAACTGCCAACTATTTCTGTGAAGCACTCCTGTAGTTGAACTGAATTCCATATTTGGGTGCAATCAGCTTGCATTTCTGCGATAAGCTGTCTTAAACCCGATTAGTGGGGGGGGGGTGTCTCACTAATATCATCTTGTTTTGACATACCCTCACCTAGGCCACACCGATGACTGAAAAATCTGCTTCTGTAGTGCTTGTGGTACCTTGCATCAGATACATGCAAGTCACTAGGGGCCCCAATGACACGCAGCCTCACTGACTCTGCCCACTGGTCACCTCTGGCTTGGCACTGTTGCAGGATTTTGTCCTTCACCCTCAATGGGTGGCCCCTGTCATCTAGTTCATTGGTGGCTACTGCTTTTACCAGGTAGGCTGGCACAGACCTATTGGGATTTTTTCTGTCTTTTTCTATCATACAGCATTCACCACAATAAATACAATGCTCTCTGAAATTTAACTTAGAACATCAGATCGCCTCATACACTTAGTAGGGGGTTGGTCTACTGCCAGTGATTTGGAACCAGATGGTGCACATGTCAGATATGTTGGAATACAGTGCTTGTAATAAAACACCTGCAGATGCTCATTCAAGTCCAGCTGTTCCTATAAGTATTTTCACATGTTGTCACCATAATGGACACTGGCTTGTATAATATTGCCCAACGTAGCACCATCAGGTTTACTTTGAGAAAGCTTCTGCTTGGCTGGACAGTTGCCAAGCACAGATTTGAACATACACTCTTGTGCCATTAGTAAACTACTGCTAGTTCTACAGGCTACTGCAACATCTACAGGCTACTGCTACGCTTACAGGCTACTTCTACTGCTTCTTGAATCTACATCTGAAATGGAAGTAAATGAAAATAAGTCTACACAAGAAAAATCATGGTAAGTACTTCATAATGGACACTGGCTTGTATAATATTGCCCAACCTAGCACCATCAGGTTTACTTTGAGAAGTAAGAAAAATCATGGTAAGTACTTCATATTCTTTGGAAACAAATACCCTTGACCTTGCAGTATGACCTTGACCTTGATCTTTGAGGACCTACAAAATGTCCAATTTGAGTAAGGCATCATCCCAAACTTGTATTATGGCCAAAACGTTACTAAATTTGGTCAAGAGGTTGCCAAAATTAGTGAATCCTTGTGTGCAGCTACGTCCAGCAGCCATATTGGCCGCCATCTTGAATTTTTCAAAATGCTCCAGGGTAAAGCCAATTTACCCACCAGATTATGTTTGTATGACATCTTAAGTTGCAGAATAAAGTGTGAAAAAAAATCCATCAAGTCAAGGTTACTCCAAAAAATCAGCCTTGGTTTCCTGACTATAACATACCAGTAGTCTTGATCTCTGAATGGACCTTGATTATTTGTTATTACAAACTTTTCATTCATCATTGTATGCAAAATGTTCTTGTCACACACAACACAATATATAATCGAATATATTGTAGTTTTATTCATGAATTGTGTCATTTTATTTGCCATCTCACAGCATTTTCTGGGCTATAATTACCTTTGACCTTACCATTTGACCTTGACCTTGACCTTTGACAGTCTCACAAGTATTTTATCTGAGTCAGGCATCATCACAAACCCATAAAACGACCCAAATGCCATCAAAATGGTAAACAAGCTTACTGAAAAAAGTGTTGCTTTGCTAAAATATACGCTTGGCGGCCATATTGGACGCCATCTTGAATTTGGAAAAATGCTCAAGGGTAAATTTAATTTACCCACCAGTTTTTGCTGATGTGCTATATTAGTTCACAGAGTCAAGTGAGAAAAAAAAATCAGCCAAATCAAGGTATACTCAGCCGGCTGCCTGACCATGAAGGAAAACCGACATAAAAGGAAAACATTTCGAATACACCACTGCTTTTTCCACTCAGTTGTCTCAGTCTCACGAGTGTAGTATATACAATGACCACATGCATTCAATCAACGGATATTGACAAAAACGTCCCGTTTCAAAATAATACATGCACGCTTGAGGTCTGTGTTATGGTACTAAGGCCGCCCACATACGACGCGATCCCATACGATTTCAGTGCGATTTTCCGGCGATTTGAAGACGTTCGCTAGGTGATCGTGGTTTCCAAAGGCCGGTATTCAGCAAGCCTGTTATCCGCTCACATGAGCAAGATTTTTTTCATTATAATTGAAGTGGCAAAAGACAAACACACACACATATAATATACACATATATATATATATATATATATATATATATATATATACATACATACATACATACATACATACATACATACATATATACATACATACATACACATATATATATATATATATATATATATATATATATATATATATATATATATATATATATATATATATATATGTATTTAGGTCAGATCGAAAATAGTCGTTTTTGCGACGGGACGCAATTGATAACTTGTTGGAGCTCTAATACAAAACTTTTAGGCAGTTGACAGAAATTACTATTACCCCTATGGTGAATGTAAAAGTTAGAATAATGTCAGAGCTTTTCAGCACAGTTCGGTCTATCTTATCATTTTATCAGTCAAAAAAGGCTTCACCACGGGACGGAATGATATAATTGCATTTTCTGGAAATTGCAATTTGTTATTGCCTTTGTATCAAAATTACTGAACATTACAAACAGTTTGGACTAAATTATATTAGTACAGATTTATGGTTATCTGTTCCACACACATTTCATTTACATTCTATAAACTTTGTATGCAAGCGCATAGACAGAATAACAATAGGGAGCGTGACGGTACGGAAAGCGACGGGACGGAAATTATTTCTAAGTGTTGCATGATCTTTTTAGATAAGCTATCTGTGGCACATATGCAGCAACTTAACAGTACAACTAACACAATAACAAACAATGGTCATTGTAGATGTTTTGGGGCCATTTGATACTGTGGATAATAAGTTTACACTATCCATAAGACTTGCCTGCTGAGCAGACCAAGGGGCCTTTTGTTGCACTGGGACTGCTGCTTGCTATCACAGCAAATTGCAGTGCTGCCCAGCCAGCCAGCCAGCTATATGAGCCAGGACAGAAAATGGATAATTAGTGCACTGAAACGCCTTTTAAACAAAAATTAACTACAATGATGGGATTTGGTAGTCATGATGATGTAAGCGAATACAAGCGAGTGAGGCCAGATTAATAGATCAGTATGGGGAACTGTGTTGACAAGATAGAGAGGATATATTTATTATGACATTTCCTTGAAATTCTGCAGATTCACAAGCCCCTTCAGCCAAATGTATCCTGAGAGTAAGATACATGTAAGCAGGCATGACGCCATGAATACCATTGCAAATGCTTGTTTTAAGTTACCTTACTTGATTTAAAAAAAGATAAATAAATAAAAATCAAGACGAGGGATTTCATTTGAGAAAAAGAACCTACAATAATGAAACCCTAAAGCATGAATTCTTGGTTGTTGTTAAGGCTGATTAAATTAATGTTTTATATCCGGTTTCCCTACAGACACTCATAAAAACGTGCCTATCCAAAACCTTTAATGGCTTTTTAACAAAATAAACGTGAAATTTAGAGTTTTTTTCTGAATAATTCCTTGTAAAAATATTTTCCCTGCCTACCCATTTGCAAAAAAATTACAATGAAATCGGAAACACACAATTAATTTCAGTTGGCCTAAAACATGCACTTTTCTGAAGTGAAAAGTAAAATGTTACAAGAAACAAGTTTTTTGTATCTTTGGGCTAGCCTAAACTTTTCTTAAGTCATGGTTGCCGTCACAATAACTTTGTGGAGATTTCTGTCCCTGTGGTAACTGTATTGAACACATTGCTTGCCAAGCAGTACAAACATCCTGTTATTAAGGGCGTGCAGAGAACATCATTGTAATGTGACTGTCTATACAATATAGAATTGCAAACATTTAAAAGTGAACTTTTAAAACGGGAGGGCTCCAGGTTATCCATATCAGATCAGATCAAATGAGTTCACAGGTCAATATGATCCATGAAGTTGTATTCATTTGGGTAAAGTCAGCTACACTGGCTTTCATATATACAATTTTTGAAAGCTTGTGTTAATCTCAGCGATTACTGACTCGCTAATGCAAAAATTGCGAGTTCCAAAGTTTTTATGCATGTGTTCTGGTTTAAATTTGCCAACAATGGATTGTGTCTGAATCCAACACCGATCCTCATTGCCAGCAGGCCAATGAAAACTTGTACGTGTCCCATGTGGATGCAAGAAAGAGATCTTTACATCATCGTTCTCCATGGAGATACTCTGCACAGTGCCAATCCACTAGTTTACTTCATACATGGCAACAACAAATTCACCTGGCTGTGCGTCTTTAGCCTGTTTGACATGAAATATCAGTCACTTTTGCCAGTTTTGGTTATTACTATTGTATGATCTCTATAGAATTGTAGAGATTCTCTAAGGCAAAAACTAAAACAAGAATGAACAGCTTACTCTGAGACTGCAGTTACCTAAAGATTGATTGTTTGGGCAATTTGAAGGAAATAACAGCATTAGCCTATCTCAGCGTTACACCTAATGTGCATAAATAGGTGCGTGAATTCCGTCCCGTCGCAAAAAATTCCGTCCCGTTGCGTCAATGAACCAACTCTTTACAAGGAATTCACTCATTCATAAAAATCCCATTTATTGCTTAAATGAAAGGACTGTACAAAATTGGATAACTTAGACACTTTGAATTTTACAAGGGGCATTATGTGTTCTGGGGAGTGACTAAATGAATGTGAAAACGCGCCGGCACGGATTTTTTTTCCTTACAGTGAGAACAAAATGGCAAATACTGAAGAAATAATTTCTGTAGTGTTAGCTTTATACACAACTACTTTAGGTCAGTTTATATGCTAACTTTGAAATCTGATCCAAGAAAAATACTTTAAAGCCAGCCACTAAAAATTTCCGTCCCGTCTCGCTGAAAGAAAAACACTTCTAGTTTATATCTTCAGCTCTATCTCAAAAGAAAAGTATTGCCAATTGGTAATTGTATATGACAATACTTATAAACATCTATCCTTACCAATATACATTCGGAATTGGAAAAAAAGTAGCAATTAACTTTCCACACCATGTGCTGACTATTTTTGGATCACACACACACACACACACACACACACACACACACACACACACACACACACACATACATACATACATACATACATATATATGTATATATACATATATATATGTATATATACATATATATATGTGTGTGCGTGTGTGTGTTGTATCTGGATAATACATGATTTTCCACACATCAAAACTTCTATTGTCAGCTTATCTAAGCTAAACTACGTGCATTTGAAGAATCTGACAATACTTGAACACACAAAAATTACCGTATTGAGAAGGATTTGTCTTCGCAAGTAAGCTGCCCGAATGGGATCAAGTTCACAGTCAACCCAGTTTGGAAGCCATATGGTGTATCGCCAGTCACTTTTTCAACAGCTAATGGTCCTTGAAAATAAATTCAGCGATTTTGTGAATTTCCCAGCAACGTGAATCAACTTATAAAATAATCATGCCATTTATCGCCTAATGTGATGCGGATCTTAGTTTTACTATGATTTCATGCAAACCTTTCCACCTACGTGGAGTGGAATTTTATGGACCCTTCTTTCAAGGCATGATGGCATCGAATGATTCACTGACCACTCAGATATGAATAATATGATCGGCCCTGTGAATAATAACACAGGACGTGCTCGGGGAGTTAACAAACAGGAGCTTCCAGTCAGTGATGGCTGATGTTTTGTCCCTTCATGGTTAACAAAAGCTTATTGTGTTAAGATGAACCTTTAAGGACTGGCCCCATTTGCAACTTAAAATGTGGCTATGCTTATATCTGTTGCAAACATGCCATACATAATTTATGTTTACAACTGATAAATGTTACATGCCGTTTTATCCAACCTGTCATTGAACCCACACACACCTACGGAATCACGCAAGCTGTGGTCCATTTGAGTGCAGTAAAACTCGAATGAATCAAATGATGCGATAAAGACTATTGTCATCAAATTGAATGCATATCCAACATATCTGTACTAACAACAATGAAAAAAGTGTTCCTGAGTTTAAATTATTGAGCCTGAACTCAGTGAAAGCCGATCCAATTGTCAGAATCACTTCACTAACCAGATTCGCAATCATTAAATTCGGTAGAGTAGAAATAAATCAAGACAATAATTAAATGGACCCGTTACACAGTTTCTTTTCGCATGGTGACTTAAATAAATTCGAGCGAGGATCGTGGAAGCCTTCCCTGTCCAAATTTTCCACCTTCTTTAACTCTGACACACAGGAAACAATATAAACCTATTTACTAAGCTATCTCTTATATTCAAAATGCCCTTCCAAAATGTTGTGAACATAGTAAGCAAGAAAAAGTTTGCTTTAATGCACTCAAAATGTACTATAAGTAGAGTACTCTTGAGCACAGGCACTGTGGAAAGATGACAATTAAAGTAATACTAAAATTCTATTTTTTTACTCAAAGCGCCCGTTTCAACAATGATTGCAACATTCTGGTGTGGTCCCAGAGAGAAAATGCCAAACCAAGAGTCTGTTTATACTGCGAAATTTATGTGAAAAGACCGCACTACTTTTTTTCTTTCTTTTTTTTTTTTTCTTTTTACGAACAGCTATCTCATGGCCAGGGGATTTGTTAGTCGAAACCACAAGATACTAAGTAGAGACCACGACTTAGTGGCTCTTGGCTACGAAGCAGTATCGTGTGGTCATTAGATAGTACCTCGAGACCATTAGCTGTTCTCATGCACACCTTGTTATGGCCCTTGGATTATACACAGAACAGGCTTGACATCGGCAATTTTCTGGGAAAATATATACACAAATAAGCTAAAAGTAATGAACAGGTTAATTCAACATGACAAATTAGGTTCCATTTTTTAAATTTATGATATAGTTTTGGGTTAGTTTGTTTATCTGTTTGTTTTACAGGGGGAAATCATTTTCATATTATACATACATGTACTACGATATATAACAATAAATGACTCATTAATCGGAAGATGGATTTATTACAAACAAATACTCAACATTTGTAAACGAAAATGACAAGTAAAGGTGTATGTGTTTGGTGCTTGCTAGCACATGTACAGGTGTCCCGCCCACTATGGGGGGGGGGGGGAGAGACTGTTTTGTGCACCATCTTGGAAACCATGAAAGTTAGACTAAACCATGTCATATGTGGTTTCAGCAGAATAATTTGAAAACCTGGCATTCCAGTAAGGAGCAACAATGTTATATCATACTTTCTTCTCGTGTGTGTTACATAAATATTCCTTTATACATTGTACATTTGCTTGTTGAACACTTTACAGTTTCACAAAGAACAAAGAAAAATACACACACACACACACACACGTGTACATATATATATATATATTTTATATATAAACAGATAAATAAATATGTATATATATACAAATACACACACACACACACACACACACATATATATATATACTTATGTAGATGTATGGTCTTCTGTTGGATCTGACTGAACTTCAACATCATGTTGCAACCCTAAAGTTGTGGTCTGTCTATCCGTTGATGGGCATCAGCAAATATATGTTGACAAAATCAGATTAGTAAAATGAGTACAATCGTTTTGCAAAAGGCTAGTGTTTACTACTAGCTTCAACTATTGGCAAGGCTATAGTATAAACAATGCAACCAAACGGGCACTTTTCCTCTCCAGCGTTTTTCCAGGGACTGTCATAACCATGCAATATTCAATGCTAAACTGAACTGCTATTTATATACGACGTCCCTGGGGAAACTAAAGAAATACCTGTTTCAAAAACACCTTTTATGTGCCTTCTATGGTAAATTGAAAAAACCAGATCAAAAGAAAACTGCATACCAGTCTTGCTAGCCCTGTAGTGTGTACCGAGTATGGGTCTCTATGCCATCAAGCTACACTTAGCTGATCGTTATCAATCAACTGACACACCCACTTTCGGCCTAGATCTAGAGTACATGTGTTATCTATTAATGCACCTCTGATGCACTGGATACAAAATGCATTATTGGATTCACGGTATTTCACTTTACACTGAGTGTGGCCGTATTGCTCCGTGTAATTGGACCGTGCATACGATATGCCCATATCACCCTCCCAGGAATGTATAAGTAGGCCATATACTTTACTTATAGTACAAAACCGTAGACCTAGAATAATACCATAGAAAGGCCTACTTTCAGTCCTTGGTCCCCATTGTCAATGTATTTGACATGACATTGTCATTCTAGGGTACCGTTACAAGTTAGTTGGGTAATGTATTGAAGACCGAGCATCATAGATGAAGGACTTTGGCTTATGGGAGAAATTCAGAATGGTTTCATACCAGGGAGAAGCCAAGGCGACCATGTATTTACACTGACCCAGGTTTTGAAATTGGCAAGGCAAAAGCGGAGAAAGGTTTTCATAGGTTTTTAGATGTCAAAAAGGCATATGATAAAGTACGTAGAGATGAACTGTGGAAAAAAACTTAGTGGTAGGATTCGGAAGCATTTTTCTAGAAATGGTGAAGTCTTATGCAAGGATGTAGAATGCACTCTTTCATTGGGAAATGTGGCAGTAGAAAATGTACAGCTGAACATAGGCCTAAAGCGAGGGTGTGTGTTTTCCCTAATTTTGTTTACTGTAGCTAATGAGTTGTGGTAAGGGAGTAACAATCGGACATTAAAAAATTTGTGGGTAATTTTTTGCAGATGACATTGTGCTCATTGCTGAATGTCAAAAAGAATAACAAGATATGTTAAACATTGTAGGGGAACATGGGAATAAATGGAGGTTTGAGTTTAGCCAAGACAAAGGCCAAGCTATGTATGACCCTAGGAGAGAAACCAGATGGTAATAGAAAATAAAGACTTGGTAAATTCTGAATTCCAGAGGGTGATGAGCAGCTGATTAAAATTGGAGAGGTAGATAAATATGAGTATCTTTGGGTAAAAATAAAAGAAACAGGTAAAGGCATGTTCAGGTATCGTGATATTGGAAAGATAAAGCACAATGTGAATCATACATAGGGAACGATAAAAGCAACTGCAATAAATGGTTCTAACAGGACATTCACAGCTCGAGTATTGTGGGAGAGAGTAGCAATACCAGGTATGATATATGGTTTAGATGTTATCGCGGTAAATAAGGGGGATATCCTGCGTATGGATAAAGCACAGAATCAAAGTGGAAACAGGTTTTTGGGAGCACAGCCATGTACAGCAACAGAAACAATCTTAGGGTAGTTAAGCGAAGACATGGGGTGAAGGAAAATATACAATGAAGCTGCCACAGAACAGACAAGATGGGTCAAAGACACACGTAAGTTAATATAAAGGAATGAATTGAAAGGTTATGATGAGTTTGAGGATTGCAAAACATATATAGTGAAGGTAGTGACAGAAGGATAGGACAACGACTTGGGAAAAGGAGTGAGGGAAAAAAGTACGTTTAATGCATATAGCTTTTAGAGAAACAGTACATGCTGGGATGGATGAAGGAAAGGGATCCAAACGCTTGTTCCAGAGTAGGGCAGGATCGGATTTATCAATTTTGAAAACAGAAGACAAAAAACGAAAATGAAACACATGATTATTTTGAAAAAGCAGTGATCGAAATGTGTATATTTGAAGCGTTTTCAGTTTCAGATTTACAGAAGATTAGTTCTATAGAACGAAATTCACACATTTCTTGCGCACTAGTCTGTTTATGAACAAACTATCAAACCCTTTTTTGCGGGTTATTTTGTCATTGTGTTCATCCTTCTGCCAGATGGCACCACAAGAGGCAAATTTAGCAACATAACACAAGCAGATAACGTCGGCCGCATCAAAATCCAGCACTGACTGAGAGGCCATAAAGCGATAATAATAGTTGGCGCGGCACCTTTATTGCCTCCGCTATGTTTTGGCTCGTATTTGAACTTATCGTGTTTGATAAGATTACCAATATTTTTTTTGCCAGCACAAAATCTGACATCATTATTGTCAATTGCATCTTTTCATTTTCTTACCCTGTCGTGTCATCATAAAAGAGTAATCTGTACAGAGGGATCTGATGCAAAAGAACATCTGCAAACGCCAAGTACAAATTCAAGAAACAGGCTTACAGGTGCCTTTCGTTACCAACAAGTTTGTCCCACATTTTATTTTAAGAGTATTATAGGAAGAAACTCAAAACTTGGTATTATTATACTTCCATACATAAAATCTTGCATTTTATGAAATGGGGTGACAATTTGGAAGATTATGATAAGGGCCATTTTAAAAATTAAACCAACAGTATCTTCAAAATTTTTATAGGTTAAAGTGCCATTCTAAATTGAACAGACATGTTTGTCTGTAAACGCATCCAATGAGCCACAAAGTTGTAGAATTTTAATTTATGCCAATTGAGGGCAGTTGAAAAGTTTTAATGTTGAAAATCTTCAAATGGTATCATTCCAAATACCAATCCATAATTTTGTGCTGTAGGCGCATCCAGAGAACTACGGACAAAAGTAAACAAATTTGGATTTATGCCTTTCAGTGGAGAAGGCTGTGAAAATTTGAATGTTGAATGTGTATCTTCAAAGCTATTATGCGTTGATGTGACATTCTGACTTATCACCGTCATCAATTTTGCCCAGACCTAGACTCTGAATCTTTAAAGAGTGTGTGGCGCTATCAGTGAAGTTGAAATAATGCAAGCAAAGAGGAACAATAGCAGATTTGTACATATTAATGATAGACCAGACATACAACAGGCCATGATCTGTCATCAGCATCCAATCACACGTATGTGTACATCAGTAGGATTTGTTGCTTATACTAGTGTCAGACATAACACTTTCACACGACCATATGGTGACCATCTTGTCATCAGTCCATGCGCAGTGTCAACAGTAATACCATAGTTGCGATAAAAAGTGTACGAGAATTAGTTAGAATTTTTCACTGCATAACCAAATCTCCTGTGTTTACTTATGTTTGACATAATATTATTAAGAATTCTTTCTGTGTGGCAGTTACTTTCACCTGCAGTTTTTCATGCCAAAAGCCTTATTTTACTATAACTTTTTAACTTAAATTTCATGTTTTCTGTCATGTAGCTTTTCCTTTGCAATTTGAATGTACAAGGGAACAACTGTCCTTTGCAAGTACACAGATTTGCTTTAAAGCAAATCTTCCTTTTAGTTCCAACTACTCTTTCAACATGAAACTAAAACGCGGACACTATTCTAGTTTATCTGTTTGCTATTGTTGGTGCTGATTCAAAAATGGGATGGCTTGGCAGTGTAAAGACACAGCACGCTACCAAGATAAAAGAAACTATTAAAGTTATTTTTCAATAGCAGAAAAGTATCAAAAACAGATGTTTGTGTGTGTGTGTGTTTGTGTGTTTGTGTATTTGTGTGTGTGTGTGTGTGTGTGTGTGTGTGTGTGTGTGTATTTGCTGACAACGTTTAATATGGGGATGCAGTGAGCAAAGAGAGAGAGAAAGGAAATTTCTTGACTATCATTGGTTGAAAAATTAGGACAAATGTTGTGCAGCAGATATACAGTGACTATTTTTACAGATGTGAAACTGTTTGAAATGATAAACTGGGAATGCAGTAAAAAGTAACGAAATCTAATGGGCACCCCTGTCCACAGGAAATATGCACCATGTTTTATATATATATATATATATATATATATATATATATATATATATATATATGGTGCGTGGAAATCCACAATTGGAATGAAAGGGGTTTGCGAGTTTAATGGCTCTTACAGCAAATGGCTGATCCTTTACAGGTCTTTGTTAGCACCGCAAAAGTACAGCCGACACAATCTACACATGCACGACCAAATCAGCCTTTCAGGAAAGAATAAACGGTTAGGAAAATGTCCTTGAAGTGCGGGGCTAAACAAGCAATGCTACTCTTTAGTATCTGTTGTGAAGACACGTCTCTGGCTCCGGTCACATAACTCAAAATACATTGTGATCAACAGCATCAGTCATGTTATCGACAACCGGAATCATACAGACAAAACAGAGGTCATTGACACCGTGATTACAACATCATTACGATGCCTTAATCATGAAGCGATCTCCGTAACAGTCTGTAAGAAACAGCCGACGCGTCAACTTGTAACAAGAGAAATAACTTGAACGGACCAACATGAAGATTTAATCTTGTCAATACCCCGCAGCAAATGTGTACTGCTGGGTGGTTGTAATTTCCTCCGTGAACACTTATGCGTTCTCCATACGTGTTTTGGCAGTCTCTTGTATTGTCATTTATATTTTACTTTATTTGTTGTTGTTGTTGTTGTTGTTGTTGTTGTTGTTGTTGTTGTTGTTTTTGTTTTTGGTTTTTTTTTATTTTTTATTGTTTTTTGTTTTGTTTGTTTTTGTTTTTTTTTTATTTTTTTGTTTTGTTTTTGTTTTTGAAAGCTGGGGGCGGGGGTGGGGGGTAACCGTATATCTTTATCTGATATAAGTCTGTGATTATAGCTCCGAGTTTCATGTTTTTGTTGTTTGAAAACCGTTGTTAATTAAAGAATGGACTTGAACTTGAAACAAAAACCTTAAGACTACAGGCTTACGTACTTGCTGCGAAGCCATAGTTCTTATATTTTGTTGGGGGTAGGAGGGAACTGTTGTTCGTTAAAATTATCAAGCCAACAATTTTTCGAATTCATGTAAATATGTTTTTTATGAAAAACACAGAATTCAACACAATATTCCCTTTACCAGAGGTTATCAGATGATTAATTAAAGGTGTGTTCATCCTTCATCCTCAAATACTTAATTTAGTCTAACCGAGGAGTCGCTACGGAAGGAGTCTTAAATCCGTGAACAGACGCAATTTGGGGACTTCGTATTTCTGTTGTATGCCAATTTGATGTAAAATCACGCATATCATTGTAAAGTAATCTGTTCCGTTAGTGTTCGCAATGCAAAAAAAAAAGGAGGAAATATTGCTGTCTTTGTGATAAATCAACTTTTTTGTTTGCTTTCTTGCTGAAAGTAAGAGAAGCAAATCGATGTTTCCATGTAGCAAAACCTCGTTATAATAAACTTAAAGAGGATTGTCCCAAGCAAGTTACAAGGAGAAACACCTGTCCGCGAAGTCGACCCTATATATCATAGTGATTAAGAATCTGCAAGTATAGAACGTTCAGAAAAAGGTAATCAGATTGAAGTTGCCTTTGCTAAATGTGCTTTTAACAGCGATGATTTGTAGGTTTACCTGACGTTCAATGCGAACAACCAACCATCCCCAGCACGTTGCTTGAGAGCTATGTTGTTTTTAGCTATTATAATATTTGAGACCATGTCATTGTCGAAGCACGTGTCTGTGAGGAGGCTAGCACTTTCACCAGACAAGGGTGGGAATAAAATAAAGCCGACTTTGCTATTTTAGAGAAAACTCATTGTGTGGTTGGGACGCCTGCTTCGACTTGGATGATATTATTTATTTGATATGTGAAAAACTGGTGAGACACCCTTCTCCGTGGCTGAGGGGCATACGGTATACCAAATAAGGTTGTAACAGTAAGATCGAATGAAGTCCCTTGGTAGACATCTTCCCTTCCAAACAAAAACTGGAATGCATCCATGAGAGAGCCAAACTGAGACCAGCATTCTGCCCATACTTCAAACATTTACACAACAAATATGTTGAGGACTCGTGACAGAATAGAATTCCTCAGAACGATTGGAAAATTTTGTATATAATGAACATGCTAAACGGGGAAAAGCTTGTTGCACAGTCAAATCTTTCTACAAAAGAAACCAAGTATCTGATGTCCCTGCTCTTTTTCAGAAAGAAGGGAAGGGTGAAACCCTATCTTCTACATGCGATTTTTATCCCAAAATAGGTGGTCAAAATTCTACATTTTGCCCTCAAATGGGGGTCAAAATTCGACATTTTCATCTAAGAAATAGTCATTTTCCACAATTACAATACAAAAATCGGTCCAAATCAGCATTTTTCAACCTTTGCGTGAAGAAAATCCAAAAAGGCATGGAGCTTTTTGATTATGACAAAGATTCAAATCCATTTCAAAGGATAGGATTGCAGATGCTTTTCCATGAGTGCGTCTTGTCCTTAGTGCTTAATATTGGATAAGACGTGCCAATATTGCGTAGACTGGTTATTATGCCCATATATCTCTGATAACTCCAATGTAACAGTTGGTGTCATTCAAAGACCACATGGTACAAATTTGAATTCTCTCAACAAAGAGCTCGAACGTATTCTTGATAAAATGGAACAACAAAGCAAGACGTGTTATCTGCTAGCACATTAATATGACAATATCATCCATACAGATAAGCACCTCTCCTCTGCAGATTTCTTAGAATAATTCTCATGTAATTTATTCCTTCCATCTAGCAACCGTCTTACAAGAGTAACCGAACACACGGCTACTCTTATTGTCAAGATTTTCTAAAATACTTTTGTCGGTTCTTTTTAAACGATTACTGGAATATTCTATACTGAAATTTGAAATAATTTCCCGATTTTTATATCAGTTTAACGAAAAAGATATTACCTAGTGAATTACAACGAAAAACACCCAGGTGACAGGTCCGTGAATGATGTTAAACAAAAACAGTAATAAGTTCCAACAAGTGGTGTGATATTTTTAACAACAAGTGCCTCCGGCTGTGCCCAGGTAACAAATTCAACTGACGTCAAGAATAGGTAATGTGTAAAAGGGGGAAAAACATCCATTTTCAACATGTTTCAACAAATGTTTAAGGTACTCAAGGCCTAACAAAAATATATGTGTGGTTCCGGTAACCTGAAGGACCCTACCAAAAAGGCCCAACCCTAAAATTTATATGGAACAAAAAAATTGCTTTTAAGCCGCCCTTCCCTAATAAATACTGATCGAGCCAGGCCAGTGCTACAAAACTCAGTCAGAGACCCAAGTGGCCAAAAAAGTCCGCAATTTTTTCAGTGGCCCCAAGGGCCGAAGGCACGCTTGGGGGGGGGGGGGTCGTCTGGGGGCATCCCCCCCCCCCCCCGAAAAATTTTGAATTTGAGTATGCGAAATGGTGCATTCTACGGATGTTCGGGTATCTTGCCTTCACATGTTTGATGATGCATCAAGAATGATTTCCCCTTATTTTTGAAAATGTTCTTACATCCACTCCTTTTGATATACCCTGGCAGCTTCTGCATGGGAATAGGTATGATCAGGGTACAGTAGTACCTGCAATTACCGACCCCAGTCCCCAGCCGGTCAAAACAACCAGATTTCCTTGGCACAGGCACTTTTGCAATGTTAAATGACCTGACGCGCAAGACCATGGTGCTGTCCAATTGCAGCAGCAAATGTACATTCCCTAGATAATTTTCTCAATGATTAAACTTCTTCACATGAGAAACACTTATTTTGGATATATTCTGTAGCATTTTTTATATAACTATGATGCAAAATTTTGCTAAAATGCTCCAGTTGGACAGCCTTAGACCAGCTACAACACGTGACCGACCAGCAAAATCACCCCACAAACAACCACCCGGAAAAAACGGTGGTTCAAATCAACGTAACCAAGTTTTAAGACAAAGTTAACAGAAAAGCTGGCCAACGTGTGTCATTATTTTTATTTCAACTTGTCTGGACGGTCAACTTGGGCTGGGGAAAAAGCATACTGCTGTACAGCTGCTGCATATATTCATGATGGGTGCGGTATCAGCATCTAGTATCGCTAGGTTTCAGGTGTCAGTTCTCCGAGTTACCAGAGCAAACGGTCGTCAACGTATTTTTAAAAGATGTCTTACAATCTTGACTTTAATCTGCCCGCTTGGTTGTGTCTGAAGCAGTTATCAGCGTTAGTTATAAATGCAACAGGGAGGCATACATGTACACACGTTGAGCGCCATTTTAAACACGGCGTAATGCATTGTGGGAAAGAAAAAACACACTGACTCGTGGCCACAGCATATATATCATCATTAATGCTCTGAAATAATTGCAAATATATACTTTTGGTTTCAAATATTATAACCCTCTTCCCACCCCCACTCGGCCAGATCATCCCAATGCTCATTTACAAACCATGGGGGCATTGGGTGTGGAGCTCACTATTTTCACAATGGTAGCAAAGTCGATTGGCTATTTTGATGAGGTAGCGTCCAAAATATATGTGTGATTAGTGTTAAGGGAAGGTTAATTTGTCGAATGAATGTAATATATAATATATAATGGGACTTTTTCAGAGTGAGCATTACCTGAAAATGTAAAGACAACGACAAACAGTGACCAGTTGTAGGCCCCAGAATTAGGATTTTGTGTCAGACATAGAAGTCGCCCTGAGATAATGAAACAAGGGTCAGCAAGAGGCTGAGTGCCAAGCGCCCCACTGTGTCAAAGACGAAAGCGCCATGGAGAAGGTTGCTCCGATAGTGGATACAGGTCCGAAAGTACTGGCGAGTTTTCATATAAGTGGTAATAATGACGCAGAGAGTGTCATGTCTATCTTTAGGCATGAACTAGAGAAAACTTATAAAGCAATACACCAGTCAAAATAAATCTTAATATATCTTGAATAATGTAAGGCTATCTACGGGAACAATCAAATAAAAAATGGGGAAAAATAATTGTATGGAAAAAATGTCTTGTCCCGTCATAAAGAGACATAACAAACAATAATAATTGCTGTACTTGTCTGAACCATATTATTCGTGCTGTCAAAAATATACAGTCAAAATTGAGCAATGAAGGTCTAATCTGTCTAATGTATGGAAACTTATAAATTTTTTAACAACAAAATAAATGCAAATTTCAAGATTCTGAGATTTAAATGTGATAATATATACACAACCGATTCTAAAGATATAGCTATTGAAAGCTATTCTTATCATGTTAATGTTGGAAGTTCTTTAGCCCAGAATATGTCTGATACTTCAGTTAGTCCAGAATATTACACCCTTGGTAATTTTCCCAATTCTTTTTAGTTTTGTCCTGTCATTGAAGAAGAGGTATGTAATATCCTAAAGTCGTTAAAAAGTAAAGCCCTGGGTTAAATGACACCCATCCCAACGTACTTAATTTTGTTTCTAAAGACATAGTTGGACCTTGAACACATACTATAAATTTATTGTTACCAATGGTATTTTCCCGAAGTTTTGAAACTTCCTCAGATGACCCCCATTTTTAATAAAAGAGTAATTTATTTATCAATTATAGACCTATATATGTTTTACCCTCATTATCTAAAACTTTAAAAGGTGGTTCATAACCGATTAATTTCGTATTTATATTGTTTCAACATATTGTATAATTATGAATTGATTCAGAAATACATACAGTACAGTTTATGCAATTCCTGTCTTGTATTACAATATCGGAGGCCTTGGAGGGAAAAGAATGTGCACTCAGCGTTTTTCTTGATCTGTCTAAGGATCCAACACAGACAATCACTCTAAAATTCAGATGTTTTGTGTCGAGTCTTCTGTCTCCACCTTTTCCATGTGCTTGGGGAATGTGCAGAAGCCCAGCCATGTTTTCCATTTTTTCCCAAATTAAATATGCGTAAAGCAAAGCAACACGACACCCGTTGAAGGCACATGAATAAAGTAACACTGAAATTGTAAAGACCCAGTACTGTTTTACTCAGCCAGTCGTGCACCCGTGAGCAAGGTGTGTTGTAAGTAATGGATCACTGGCCAAACAGACTCATCCATCTGCCACGTACAGTGACGATGAACTTGATGGAAATTGTTAAGAAACAAGCATACACATCATATTTTCTTTTGTTCGGGATAAGAATATGGGTGAGTTTGAAAGATATGCGGCCCATATAAATCCTTAACTTTTGGATGTGACCCCCCCAAAAGAAAACAACAACAAACAAACAAATAGACAGACAAACAAACATAAAACCAAGATTATCCATTTCAACCACACCCTCAATGCCCAGATCCGAATGCCTGTTCAAGCGTGGTAATAGTGTTTTGTCAATCACAGAAAAATACAAGCACTTGGGACTTGGCTGACCGAACATTTGGATAAATCATATATGACAAAAGACGTCGCCAGAGCAGCACATTGAGCCAAGGCAAAACCATTCGGCGGGATGCCCTCCGAGGTATACACCCACCTCTGCGACGCATTAGTAACGCCGATAATTGCGTAGGGAGCTGCAATATGGGGACAAACAAAACACTCCTGTATAAATGCAGCGCATAATAGGGCCTGCAGATTTTCTTAGGCGGGGGCAAAAAAACCCCTAATCCTGCAGTGCAAGGTGAAATGGGCTGGGCTACGCCATGGCAGCAGGATATGATTTACCTAATTTCGATACGCTGTGTGTTAACGCAAAATTGCTGGCGGTATTTGGGACCTTGTTGGAACTAAGCATGTGGATCAGTTCAAGCTATTGGCCAAAAACCGTCTACTTGTGCATTGATATAAGGAAACATTTCTTTCTCAATATTATGTAAATTTGTATCAATTTTAATATGCTTTACGGATGTCAACAATGCATATGACCCCTTTTGTCTGGGTCAATAGCTCTTACAGTTTTACCATTTCAGTAGCTCTTAAAGTTTTTTAGACGACAAATAACTGGAATTTCTCACAGTTTTATGATGTCTACACAGTAATTCGGGTCTTGAAAGGCCACTCCAATATTTGCCTGGCTTGACAGACCACATGTGTCAGGTCTTTAAAGGCTAACATACATTGAGCAGGATCGTCCGAAACGACTTGTACTTTATAATTTGTTTGGGGGAAAAGATTTTTGCACCTTGTGCCTGTTTAACGACCCCATGTCCGAGTGCATTCATGCACATTCTCGCAAAATCATTGTACAAATCGCTACTGTTAATCGAACTTAAGTTTTAAGATTCTAACGGTAATCAAAGACACTAACACATAACGTAGGCCTATAGTTCTTGCTGAGACAATTTATTCAATGTTTGGGCAGGGAGTTCTAACGTGTAAACCTAGTAATGTTTTGTTTAAAGTCACGTTTATGTTGTTGTTTATTATTATTTACAAAAGTAGTGCCGCATCAACGGATATATCAGTCCTTTTGTTAACATGGCATGACCCCGGAAGAACACAGTGGTAAACAAGAACATAAAAAGAGAGAAGATTAAACAATAATATTGATGAATGTACCTTTACATTTTGCAAATGGAAAGTTTTAAGTTAGAGTATACAGTATGCCAATAATCTAGTTTACCATTGACAGACAAAGTTTGACATTATGATTTACTGGTTTGGCATTAAGCGAACCCTGTCAGCACTATCCTGAGTTGCAGACCAGAAAAAAGTCACGAAGAACAGATAATATCATGTATAGCTGTATGAAACACCAGAAAGAGAATCAAATCGCGCATCCAATGCCTATGGGTCAGTCTTTAATGATGTTTTATGTTGCGGTGGGAAAACTTTACAATAACCTATACTATGGCTCAGTATATTGCGAATCGTGAACCGACACAAGTTTTTATTTTATTTTTTATTTATTTATTTATTTATTTTTACATGAATGTTGAAATAGCGGGACGGTGCACAAAAAGCAGGATAAATACAAAAGGGTAGTCAGTTTAGGAGTGTCTTCACCAGCGCTTCATGTTTTCCTTTTCCAGAGAGACAACAGAAAAGCAACATAAATTTTATGGGGATTATGAACCGAATCCGAGTTCATATCGGTGTCTGACTGGAGGTCGGTAACATGTACCAAATTCGATATATTTGAGTGGGTGGGGGGGGGACCGGGGATATGTCAGGCCCTAACATGTATAGGCTATATATTTTGTTTACAGTTATTAATTTACAATGCTTCCACTTTATACTTTTTTTTCTAAAGTATGATGCTTTATTTTCACTGTTTTACTTTTTATACTGTATTTATACTTTTTTCCCTGAAATACCTTTTTTATGCTTTTTTGGTACAAAATTTTTAACTTTTGATTGGAATTCAGTTAGATATTAAGGGTAGTGTTTTAAGCATTCTCACAGCCGTTCTCCGGGTCTGGTTAGCAAAAATGAGGAACCATCTTCCCACTATGTGACAATCATGGGTCCCTGTCAGTGTTTCTGTTAGGAATTTTTTCAAAGGGTCCAAACCTGAAAGAGAGTCAATTTTTTTACTATCCTTTGCAAAGTTAACAAAGAAAATATAGGAAGTTGGGACCCTTTAAATTTTGCTGAGGGGATATTTCATGATATGGAAGGGTAATATATTCCCATTTGGGATTAACGGAAACCTTGCATGTTTTGGTGTCAGTCATCATGAGGATCTGGACCATGGTACAGAGATACCTGATGCATAGCCAAGGTCCTGGTTCCCATCAGACACAGCCAAAAATGCACTTTAAGTGGTACAACTCAGCATGGAAGTCTGTTCTTTGTTCATTACAAGCAACTATGGGTAATTTTTAGCTCAGCTGACTTGTCTGTAAGCTGAGCTTATGTGGTGGTTAGGCATCGATCGTCCGTCTGTCCGTGTCCACAATTCACATTTTCGACTTCTTCTCCAAAGTCACTGGCCAGATTTACCTCAAACTTGGTGCGAATGTACCTGGGTCCCTACCAAGTTTGTACAAATGGTGACGGTCCCTTGATTTTTGGATTTTTTATGAACTTTTTGTTTTGTTTTGTTTTGTTTTGTTTGGGGGAGGGGGTAAATCTTAAAAAAATCAAAACTTCTTCAAAATCACTTGGCCAATTGCTTCGAAATTGCTTAGGGAGACTTCTGGGGACCTTTGGACCTTAATTTGTTCAACAGGTGGTGCAGTGATTTTTCAAATATTTTTTTATGTACAAAATGTGTTATTGCTATTTTCGACTTCTCCACAGCCGTCACTCAGATTATGCTGGAACTTGGTGGAAATGGTCCTTTCTGAAGGGCCAAACAAAGGTGTTCACAAGGTGGTGATGCTATTGTAATTTTTTAAAAATTCTTTTTAATTTTCAAGTAATTCATAATTTTTACATTGATTTGAGGTATCCAAGAACAAGTATAAAATCTTATGCATTGTGACATTTAGAACTGACTGCTTATGCTTGAGCCATCTGTGTTTATCTTGAGTTTCATCAGGCCAACTCCGCTGTTATTTAATAATGTGATCTTGGGTAAGAGCACAGTGTCATCATTTGAAAGATCAGTGATAGTGTTGTCTATCCTAGAGCCTGGCACAGTAATCTTGACCGGAAAATAGGACGACCTAAATGATGCAGCAATCAAAAGGTACAAGGGGAAGGTCAGCGTTAACATGTCACAACTTTCGGCCAATGAACATTTCCAAATTATATGCAAATCATGCATGTAAGAAACATGTGTGAAGTATGCAAAGTCTATTTCATATGCAATTTATATAGACTATTAATTAGTGCTAGTGAAAATCTGCCCTGTTGAAATTATGTTGTTAAAAGAGGCTGGCTGTGAGTTTCGTCACCCAGGCAATATTGTGCCTTGGGAATGAGCAGGAGTTGTAATTGATACATTATATATAGACCGCGGAATTGTTAAACTTGTCCAGTTTTCAGAGCGACAATCTTCGTGTGAGAACTGCACACTATGAACCCTTGATTTTTAATGAATTTTTTCAATGCAGGTACATGTCGGTTAATGCATGCAGTGCTATTAAGATTGCAATTGTAATTCACATTTTGGACTTTTTTCCAAAACCACTCATCAGATTCACTTCAAACTCAGTGGGGATATACCCTAGGTGTGTCTCCGCTAAGTTCGTTCAATGGTCGTGCTCCAGTGATCTATGGATTTTTTATGCGTTTTTTGGTTCATTTTTTTGCCAAATCTTAAAAAAAATTTTCTCCAAAACCACTTGGCCAGTTGATTCAAAATTGAATAAGAAGACTTGAAGGCATGACAGCCGGAGTTACACAGTACATAGGTGACCTTGACTTCATTGTCAAGGTGACAGGGTCACTTAGGTTTATTTAACTCTTTAGATGATTAATTTAGAACTATTTGTTCTACTTTCATGTTTTACAGGGTCATCGGATACCCACTTTGTCGGCCACAGTCAGTACATGAGTGACCCAAGGTCACTGGACAACTGATATGAAATTTACTATTCACTTGGTAACTTAAGATCTATTTTGAGTAAGCTAGGACCTTGATGTTGCACATGTTCATTTTCTTTATGAAGGTCACGCCTAGACAGTACATGAGTGACCTTGATCTCATTTATGAGGTCACAATGCAACATACATTTATTTTACTCTTCAGGGCAATAACTTAAGAAGTACTTGAACTGGGACTTTGGTATTGCACATGCTAGTGTTCTTCCATATAAGTCAGACTTACTCAGCACATGGGTGACCTTGATCCTAACCCATGTTTACAGAGCCACAAATGTGATGAAGCTGTAGGTCAGCTAAGCATGGGCTGTTCACACAGCTCTCTTGTTACAGTATAATTTTGCAGCAATACCCGTGATTTGATTCAGATTTATACTTTTTTATGTTTTTTTTTTCTGAAAATGTATACTTTTTAAAAGGTTATATTGGATCCTTTTTTTGTAATTAGACAGTGGCAGCACTGAGTTAAATGGCAGGTGTTAACACTTTGCATCATTTTTTTCATGTTTACATTTCTGGCGATCTTTTAAAAAGACTTAAGCTGTTTACATTTAGCGGTAATGTTTACAGTTAACGATCTGACACCTAGCTTTGCATGTAAATTTACTTTTAGGGGTGTATTCGCTCAAACAGCAACTTTACCTGTATATATATACACTAAATGGAGAATTCTCAGCTACTTTCGTTTCATGATGATGATGATGATGATGATGATGATGATGATGATGATGATGATGATGATGATGATGATGATGATCACCATCGTTGTATTATTACGGGTAGGTACTTTATGGAGGGTGAAGATTATAATGTGTGCATTTTTCATTCATATAGGCCGGTTTCACGAACCATTCTTAGAATATATACCAATAGCCAACTTGCTCCGCCCAAATCCTAAGCACGTGGTTGAACCTGAAATCAGTACGTCACAAAGAACAAACGATCCACCTTCCTAGATGTTTTTCATTAAAACATCTGTCTACTAAGATTATGAAATTAAAAACAAAGTGAAGAAGTTTTGTTGTTGTCATTGTCTTTATCATATTGTAAAGGTTCATTCTAAAACTGTCCATTTGCAAATTTATGAAGATGCACATTAAATTATGTTATTGTGGCCTACACAACCATTCTTTGTACATCAGATAATTCAAATGATACGCGTATGCAAAAACCGAGAAAAGCATGGCTATGTATATGGTCCTTTTTACCACGAGGAAGGTCCAAATTTATGGAGAAACCTGCGAAATAGGCTTGGGGTATAATACTCCTGACAACCTTACATCCGCGCACCCAAGCCAATGCCACGAAGAATAAACTTCCTCGCAATGCCACATCCTTTTTCAGTTTTGAGGGAGGCCTAATTGGAAACTTTCTTGCCTGCAAAACAGACTCACATAGCGTTATTGTTAAATGGCGATTGAGGTGCGTGTCGCACTATCAGAATTGAGTGAGCAAACGCAGTGTGTCTTGACAGACAAGAGACTTTCACCCATGCGTACAAACTGTAACATCATCGCCTTGGTCATGGTGAAATGAAAACATGAACTTTATTAACTGCATCAAAAATACAAACTTGACATTCTGTTCATAAGACAATGTGCATGACAACATACAACGGCACAAACCTACAGTACTAACTGAGACACACGCTAGGTAACATCACAAATATCTGTTGTAACTTTACATAGTCTTATCACCGATACAATGTTTAAACTAATGGATTCTCAACACATGTTGTAAGGTAGGCTGTCAGAGGAGGATTCATTATCAAAATATGCTATTAACGAACCCAGGAAAGTTAGGGCGGGAAGACCCCGGTTGTCATCTGCCGTATCTTCCTTGATATCCGCTGTCGGAAGACTTGTGTAACAGATAATTCAGCAACAATTGGAAGATAATTTACAAATATATACACATGCGTTATGCACAAAATTATAACAGCGATTCTTGAATTAACTCAATAACGTCGAAATGGACCGATTGTTTGTTTACGCATTCTTGCTCTTAAAGTTTACACTCGCGACTGAGGTGATTTTTTTTTTTTTTAATAATTCAAAATATCATTTTCATCCTGTCGTTGCAAAAAACATCTTGAGTGTTTTGTTCATCTAAATAACCGAGAGATATTAGTACTGTTCTTCGTAGGTTTGTTAGTATCTCCCGGATACTAAAATGTCTTGCATGAACATTCATCAAAATCAGGTAGACAGCCATGTATTTGCTCAACGTTATTGTCGGATCAATTGATTTTCCGTACTAAGGAATCCTTGCGTTTCCTTTGTAATTATACGAACTTTTCCGTCATATATATATATATATATATATATATATATATATATATATATATATATATAGATATATATAGATATTTTTTCAATTGTGTTGGCCGGGTAGACATGACAGACAGCAGCTTTTCTGATAACGCTATAACCGCCAAAGATTCGCAGATACCAGTGCTATCGACTGAGGAAAGGTCTTCCAATTGTTGAACAAAAGCAATGCAATGCAGAAAAAAGATAAAGCAATCGGTGATTTCCCATCGATTAGCTATAGGTCATTGCCTGTCGGTTACCTATCGGTTATTGTCTAGAGATGAGTCGCTAACATTGGAATTGCTTTTAGTTTTGTGTTAAAGATTTGATCTGAAAGTGCCCCCTGTTCCAACAAAAATCTGTCACATACATGTTTGTTACTCCGTTTTGGTTTCTGTACACTTGTTATGTGTAGACAGTTTACAGAAACCAACGGTTTCTAGTATAAAACGAAGAAAACAAAATATTAACATATGCATCGTTTGGATCGGTTAGCAGGGTAAAGTATTAACTTTTTGTCCGAACTTGTTGCTTAATATTCTCACCACATTTTTATAATTATAATATATGTATTTCTGTATTTTATATCTAGAATGTTTTTGCAATTTGCATCTTACCACACAGAGTCAACGACGAGGCGAAATCGGGTATGAACTTTACTTCACGAGTAATTCTAATGAAAGCACCGAACATCGTATTCACTTTGAGAAGGACATTCCGGAATACTTGAGAGGAACTATGGTAAGTACTCCCATTTATTTTGTCTAAAATGAATGATCATAAGTTACGAATATCTTGTTTTGGTTACCGAGGGAAGATTGTGTTGTTCCGGTTCGGGTTTTGTGATCGTCGTAAATATTTTGTAATTTCCATGCATAAGAACGAAAACAGTGGAGTGAGTGGAGAAATACACTGGAGGGTTTGTCATGCCCCCCCCCCCAAAAAAAAAAATTGTGAGAAGGTAATATAAACTTTGGTACAGGCGCCGGTAACTAACTTACCTGTGCACAGGTTTGACCTCTGAACGCCTGTACTCCCCCTACAGAAAGGTGGACCGTTGAAATTCAGCAGCCACGCACAGGCCCGTAGCCGGGGGTGAGGGTGGGTGGGGGGGTGGGGGTGGAGGGGGTCGCGGGTATCAATCGAAACCGTCATCAGCGCCAAAAGGTCCAATAATACCCCCCGCCAATAAATAAATAAATAGATAAATAAATAAATAAATAAAAATAAATAAATAAATAAATAAATAAATAAATAAATAAAAATAAATAAATAAATAAATAAATAAAAATAAAAAATAAAATGAAATAATCAAATGATAATAATAGATAAGAAAATAAATATAAAAAAACCAATACCAAATAAGGGTCAGGGGTACATTGAGGCAGGCATAGCTCCTATAGCTGTTGTATTTCTGGACCCAGAGGTGACATTTGCTCATTTGTTAAATATCTATACCATTGTTTCATAACCTTTGTAAACACTGCCCACTTCCAACAAAGATTCGTCTTATTTCGTTTATGTTCAGCCGGTAAAAATTTGTAACTTAAGTTTGTCCAGACCTTAAGTAAGTTGTTGAACGTCGATTGTCAAACATGTACCATGGCATAGAATTCTGTTAGGAGCTATGTGAAGTTGGATGTTGCCTGTGCAAACTTATAACTTAAGTTTGCTGACACAATCAGGCTGGTGACAGTCAATAGTGAAACACATAGATTTTTCTAAGAGCAATGTGAAGTGGAATGTTATGTCCGACAGTGGATTATGTGAGCGTAATAGTTGATTATACTAAAAGAGATCGCCACGTAAATGTTTTCATGTTTCTGAAAATAGTGAAGCTCAAATACACGTAATTATAAATACATGTGTATCAACGTATGCACGTTTCACATGTTGCAGTAATTTTATGCCCCAGATTTATAAAGCATGGGAATCTTGTGTTGATGTATTAATTTTTACTTCATAGTATAAACGGGTATGGGCATCATATTTAAATGTCATGTTGAAAATATGCAAATTAGGAGCCATCAAAATTTTTAAAGCTCCGTATTTACCAATCTATTACAGATAGACACAAAATTTTAAACAGTACATTTAGGTTTGTGACACCTGTCAATCTAATAGACAGTGAACAAAAACTGTATCATTTAAAATTATGCTAATTAGCAGCACTTGAAACATTTAAAAATTGAATAGCTCCAACACTGGTATAAATAGAGGTACCAATCCTATTTCAATTCATAGGTTTGTGACATAGCCATATCCAATCAATCATGAACCAAGTTGCTAACATTTTGATTTAAGCAAACTAGGTGAATTCACAAGATTGAATTCTTGAATAACTTTCAAACTATTACAGATAGAGGTGTCATTCCAACTTCAGTTTATAGACTTGGGACACAGCCGCATCCAATGAAACATGAACCAAACTTGTAGCATTGTAATTTATCAAAATCAGGTGAATACACAAGGTTTAAATCTTGAATAACTTCAAAACTATTATAGACTGAGGTGTCTTTCAAAGTTCAGTTGATAGATTTGTAGGATAATTGCACCCAATCAACCATAAATCAAAGTTGTAGCAGTTCCATTTATGCAAATACACAAAATTTAAATTTTGAATAGCTTCAAAACAATAATAGATTGAGGTGGCTTTCCAACTTCAATTTACAGGTTTTCGGCATAGCCGCATGAAAAAATTGTTGTAGGAGTTAAATAAACACTAAATATGCAATCTTTAAAAGTTTTCAAGGCACACAGACTGATTTGCTGACACACAAAACAAATCTTTCTAATTTGCGACTTTTTTTTTTTGAACTTTATTTCATTTTCTGCCGTTTTGTTGATGCTGCAAACCCAGATTCAGAAATGCTCTTTGAGACAGAACTGAGGGAGTGTCTTTCTTTTATTGAAGGAATGAAAAAGAGATCTTTTATATTCAATATTTGTTATGTCAAAACATGGTTCTTTGATATATATTGGACCTGTAAGTTTTATGTCAAACTTGGTTCAGCAATACTGAACCTTTTTAACCTTAAATTATCCAATATTTGAACTTTTCGATATGTTCAGAGCAACTTCAGGCCCACATTCATAATGTAACTTTCACTGATTTTTTTTGTACGTCGGTCTGACTGGGAGACTGCCAACATTTTTAATTGAAAATCAACAAACATGATTAAAGCAGATGAAAAAACGAATGTATATATACATATATATATACCTTTCTGTGTGCTTTGTTTCTTCTTATATATATATATATATATGTAAATATATATATATATATATATATATATATATATATATATATATATATATATATATATATTAGAAGAAACAAAGCACACAGAAAGACGTAGAAAAGACTGGCAATGCTGAGAAAAAATAAAGCATTTAAATTTAAAAAGTACAATATTTTACACTTTATTTTATCATAGATTTTTGTTCAAGGAGGGTTATGTAAGGATAGCCATCAGCTTTGTAAAAGCATGCAACGTTTAAAAAATGGGCCTTTGAAAACACTTTTTACCATCTGGGCCTTGTGCTCTGAGCTGGTGTTTTTGTTTTGTTTTTGTTTTTGCTTGTTTTTTTTTTTTGTTTTTTTGTTTTTTTTTTTTTTTTTTTTTTGTTATTTGTGTTTGGGTTTTTTTTGGGGGGGGGAGGGAGGGTTGAAAGGGGGTGGCTGTTTCACTAACATGCAATAAAATTACGTCGCAATGTATAGGCACATCAGGCTAACAAAACAATGGAGTCCCAAGCGAGATTAAAGTTCTTTATCTTGACGGGGGCAGCGGTCTTGACTGGACTGAGATGGAAGGTTCATTTTAAACTCGCTCAACCTCAACATCAGCCCCAATCCCAACTCCTTGCGCTATAGGCCTAAACCCAAGAATAATGTTTTCAAAATGCAGGATATGGTACATTCCATTTATTTCACATTGGACAATTAGAATCAACAAATCTGGGTAGTTGATGCCGACTGTTAGTATGAGACCCAGATGTTTTCGTATATTTTCAATGTTTCGATGCTCCTTTTGATGCTGGTGGACTTACGTTATGTATAGGCCCCAATCTGGGACAATTTCGAATATTTCAATTGCACTGGATTAAATGAACTTGGCCACGTCGGATTTTGGGGGGGGGGGGTGTTTTGTTTTTGTTTTTGTTTTTTCTTTTTGTTTTTTGTTTTTGAGAACGGGGATTTGGTGCAGGTGATATGAAGCCACTCTTAAAACTTTGCATATTGTAAGTTTACATATAGTTATGTATTTACGTTTAATCGTTTGTCACCTAACATGAAATGTAAATGCAACCAACACCGTATTTCTACGTATCTGTCCATCCATTTGTACCTTTGTGCTTCCATCCATGCATCCATACACCGGCCCATGCACACATTAATACACACCAAAATGCACCGAATCTAATGTTCATTCTTCACATTGTGTTCGTTTTCATTTAGTTGTGTATTTGCATTTAATGGTTTGACACCTATCGTAAAATGTAAGAGCAATCATACACTCTATCCCTGTGCACCGGTCCACCTTCTAGTATCTGGACACGTCTATCCATGCACCTATACATCCGTCCTTGGATACCTACATACATACATACATACATACATACATACATACATACATACATACATCAAATGCACATTGAAATACGCTCTGGTTTATACATTTTGTTCGCTTACGATCAGCGGTGCATGATTCCCAGTAGGAATTTTTGTTTGAGGTTCATATGAAATAACCCCATGCTTTGGTCAACCATTGGATTCACCTGTGTAGATTTCCAAACAGCGATGAGGTATCGGTCTCCTATAAAATAACTCAATGCTTTTGGCCAAATTTATGGCGTACCCCGAGTAGATGTCCAAAGACGAATGAGCGTATCTCTGTTTCAATGGCTGTTTATTTATTTCACAAAAGCTCTGTTTTATACTCGAATTATTCGATACTGAAGGTTTCCAACCAATACTTATGACCCATCAGGCAAATGTGCCAAATACGTTTAAATTGGAGGTCACTATTCAGGGTTTGTATTTCTTGGCTCTTTTTAAACTCTGGGAACGAAAACATTAAGCATTGCAAAGAGAACCCATTTGGTAGACATAAACAGTCAAACAAACAGCCTGTCAATTTTGAAATAAATTGCGTTGCTCGTTTGTAAATAAACCAAATTTGCCGAGCGCATTGCTTAATAATATGATGAATAACCTTAACCTGCAATTCGAACCAAAGAACTGCGTTAGGGGCAGACATACATGCATATGTACATACTACATGCATACATGCATACATACATACATACATACATACATACATACATACATGCACACGTACGTTCATATTTCTGAGCACTTTTTGATCCTTAATTATATTTACACTTTTTACATTAACCGGAGGATTTACATTAAATGGTCTGACGCTTGAGGTTAAGTGGAAATTTGCATTTAACCCTTCGTTTACACTTAATGGTGTGACACTTATATATTTCCTCAAAATATGGTAAACATAAATGATTTGTCAAGTTAATCAATACATGGAACTCTAAGTTAACATACACGAGGTGTGTTCCAGAAAATGTTTTGTTCTGTACAAATGTTAAGAAAAATGTATTTGCACACAACACATGTAAAACTAGGGTAAACATATACTAGTAAGGTATCAAGTCAACTTCCATTATATATTCAATTTGCAAGTGGACTCCGTCTAAATAACTGTACTCCATTTAAGAAGGTGAAGCCGTTTGCGTAATTATAATTATGTTCCGAGTAGCTTTAATGGTGTTTTCTGGATTATGTTGTTCATATTGCACCTGCCCATACCTTTACCTCTGACAGTTGAAACAAAATCACTGTTTTCCTCCTAATACGCCTATATCACTGCCACGACATGTAGACAAACAATGTACAATATTTGGCAACTGGCACAGAACACATGCACAGTCAAATGAACATTACTTGGCGCAAGATACCACAGGGCCATGTTGTGATCTTGGACTTTTTTCTTTTTTTTTTTTTTTTTTTTTTTTACAATTTTTTCTCACCTTTCCATTTTTGAGGTGTTCGCGGAATGCCTCTATTACTGCTGGCATAGATATATATGCCGGAACAACAGGTACAGCAAAATGTGCTTCTGTGTCTGTCGTGTAAATATGCCTGCAGTGCACTTGTTGTACATTGTTGCGCTGCTTCTGGTGGGGATTTTACCCTGTTTCTCAGTTTTCTTCAAACCCACTGCATGCTTCTTCTGTATTGAAAATGGATAAAGAGTACTTCTGAGATAAAATGTAATTCTGGGGTTCCACCCAGAAGGAAAAAGAATGAAAATATATATGACAATAGCATGGTAATTTGAGTTTATACAGTGGTACTTGCTATGAAGGCCACATTTCACGAGACCACAGAGCTTTCAAAACTACTGTTTTCATGTGCTTTTTGACAGGGAGCAAATAAACATGTCCCAGGCCACAGAACAACTGCCTCTTTGGACCCATCAGGCTCTATATCATTAAATTGATATGAACATGGATCAACTTCAGTCCCTACGCTTGGCTTGTTTTGTCCATATATTTTCAATTAATATATTACAAAGCTCAAAAAATCATAAAATAACTAGTCTGGAAAACTGAATCAACTCACGGGTTTGGGCAGTTAAAATCGTTCATTTGCTTTTATTTTTGTATTTTATAAGCTTTTTGAATATAGTTTCAATATAACTGTTGTTTTTATGTATAATTTGGCTATTTAAATAGCCAAAACCGTTACTATTTCAATGCCCAGGCAATTTTTGCAAAAAAAAAATGACAATGCGAAAACAACACAACATCCCCAAAATTTGTCAAAGCAACTGACAATATACACTTAAAAATTGAAATATCGTACGAACAAACTCACCATGAATCCTCGACTGCCTATTGTTATATAGGTGTCAACATTATGGTGAACACAATTGCAAATTATCAGTTTAAATCGGAAATGTCTTAATATTTTTAAAATAAAAAGCAGCAGCAGACACAGCCTTTTTGTCCAAGCTTCCAGTAGTATCTACATAAAACAATGGTCATGTACTCTGACATTAAAGTTAATGCTGTACACATCTGTATCTAATAGCTCAAAACGTAAGAATTATACTATGGAAAAGTCTTGCATTGCTGCAACTTTTTGGTGGCCAATCTCCAACATCATACATTCAAGATCGACTGATAATATACAGCCGTACTAGTCGACTGGTTCTTCTATCAAATATAGTCTGGAAATAGTTGCAACATGGTTAGTAAGCAGTGTAACTTTTGTAATTCAACGATTTTTTTTCTCTCCTTTTTCAGTTTCGCAATGGTCCAGGCAAATTTGAGATGGGCAATCGAAAACTGCGACACGTATTTGATGGGTATGCAAAGCTACGGAAGTATGAATTTGTATCTCAGCGAGAGGTTTTGTTTTCTTCCAAATTTTTGAGAAGCAAATATTACAACGATTCGGTTCAGGAGAACGATGTAGCAAACTACTTCTTATTCAGTCATCCTGACCCTCCTTTTAACATCTTCCAAAAGGTTGCAGGTTTTGTCAGAGGAAGTGACAACACAAACGTCAACGTCATAAAGTTCCCGGATGGAAGTGGTTCTGCTCTAGCTGCTGTTAGCGACTTTTCTCGAATGTACCAATTTGATCAAGAATCCCTGGTTGATGTCAGTGTTGTTTTTCCTGACGTCCCTGATTCTCAAAGCTCACTGGAAACTAAAATGTCGATCGTGTCATCTGCTCACCCAATGCCCGAACATGGTACTGACAATTACATTGACTACATTTGTTTCATGAATCCTTTGCCTTTCGGCAAAAGTAATCTGAAAGTAATACGCATGACTTCATTGTGGGGGCGTGAAGAAATTGCAAAAATAGAACTTGATCGTTGCCCTTATATGCACTCCTTTGCCCAGACCAAAGAATACGCCGTCTTTCTCGCTGCACCTTTTTACATGAATCCTGTTAAAGCTATTTTTAAATTAGAAGTCTCTGCAGCAGTGGATTGGGTTGACACTGACCCGTCAACGGTCTATGTTGTTCATTTTAAAACGGGTGCAGTCCATCAGTTTAAGGTCGACAAGACTTTTCCAGTGCACCACGCCAATGCGTACCAGCCGGACAACCAAACCATAATTATGGATGTAACTACATATGACAACTCCTCCCTGATGACAGGCTTCATGGTCCCTAATATGCTTGATCCCACAAAACGTAATGACATGCCAGTGGAGACCGGCAAACTGATGCGATACACAGTGGACTTAAAAAGAGGCTCTGTTAATGTCACGCGCCATCCTCCAACCTCCGGACTGGAGTTTGTTAATACTCTTGATTTCCCCATTATAAATGAGAACTATAGGTATGAAAAGTACTGCTATATTTATGGGGTGGTACAGAAGGCTGATGGACAGCATATTGCTAACCAAACATTGGTCAAGAAAAATGTCTGCAAAAGAAACGATGATCTGTTTCTTGCTGTTACTAACCACTACATGTCTGAACCATGGTTTGTTCCCGATCCTTCCGGTACCTCAGAGGATGATGGGATTCTTATTGACGTCATACTAGATGGTGAAAATCAGAAATCCTATCTGGCATTGGTAGACCCCAAAACAATGAAAATAGTGAATCGGGCATATTTGCCAAGGCATGAGCCTGTAAATTTTCATGGGCGATATTTCAGCACAAGCTAGTTTGCAAGCACATTTATACCTTTCAGTGCTACCAGTATAACCAAACCACTAAAAGCGCAACAGAAAGCATAGCAATTTGAATTTATATATCTAAAGAATGATCATGTGGTCGGGACAAAATTATGATTCCGTAGTAAGCTCAGCTTAGAGTCATAGGTTCGTAAATTATTTTATAATTCAAGTTAGTTTGACACCTATTATAGTTTTTATTTTATTTCATGAGATTGTTGATGTGCAAATATGTGTCACATTTCGCCCCTGTTTAAAAAAAATGCCATAACACTTGGGCATCTTCATCCGCAATGAGAACATGTGAGTAAGAAAACAAGGTGATAGAATGCCAACACCTGGTTCGATCTGTTATATTCCCCTGGGAGCAGCCTTATCATCTCTATGTTAGCTTAAAATGTGTGAATAGATTTATATCTATTTATGTATTTATGAAATAAAGTGTGTATTGAAATGTTTCTATTTATTTAAGTTTATTTACTGTGTGTTGCCTGCAAGAAACGTTTGTGTATGTGTGTATAAGAGTGACGCAGTTTCCACAAAGAAAATGCTTCTTAAATCCGAAGCGAACACGCCTAACACCCTTTGCAAAGTTTGCTCATAAAGGAAAAATCCATTTTTGCATTTGCACACTGGCGCTCTTTGTTCAGAAGAACTTACTATATGTATCTTTAATTGAAACACTCTGACAGTACAATACCTGTACAATACATTTTTAATTGGCGGAGGAAAAAAGTAGGAAAATTTTGCTCATTTATTCATTGATAATTTATTTCATTTTTTGAAAGCTACCTCTTCACAACAGGGTCTGACGCAGGCCGGGCACAAGCCGCGGTGCGTCAAACATACAAACATATATATATATATATATATATATATATATATATATATATATATATATATATATATATATATATATATATATATATATATATATATATATATAATTTGAGTCTAAAATACAGTATAAATTATGTGATCCGGTCATCAACTACCCAAGACGTTCCACTGGTAGGTCCCTTCTCCAATCTGTCTATCATACCTATATCCTATGCCCATAATTTTGGAGTAAAAAAAAGACATTTGCCATCAGCAGATGCAGCCATGAATGTTTGCCTTATTGCAATACCATTCGTTTCGTTCAAGCTTTTTTCGAAGTATTGAAAAAAAATTCTTATGTTAATTCTGACATGGGCAAGGCAAAAAATGTACTAGATCTTCGTATTTTTGTTGCAGCCACAGCAATTTATGCCCGAAAGACCCCATATTTCTCTATCTTCTCCGAGGCCTAAACATCCTGTGCTAGCTGCAAATTTTAGACCAGCTCCTTCAAAATTTGCTTCATTTGGCAAATAACTTCATCCAAATGTCGAATACTTTTATAAGTCTATACCATCTCAATGATTTCATTTCTTCAATTTCCTGGTCGAAAAAAAAATCCCTTTAATAATTGGCCAAACTTGCTTTTAAGAACAGTATATCCAATCTGGATTCAAAGACGAAAAGGCACGACCCATTACCGTATTGTTAAGTATGTTCCTCATTCCACCCATATGTGGCCCAACGTTGTATTCATTTTGACCACAAGTGGACAGCAGATCATTAAAACTGTAACAAGGCCGTGTTTCAGGCAAGTGAAATGTAAGTACATGGAACTATTATAATCCCAATGCGATCCAATATCAAAGTCAAAGGTAGCCAACCAAGTTGTCCCAAATTGGCCACGATCGCCGGAGACGATTGTACCTCCAGTGGTTCCTTTTACCCGCATTAATTTAATAAAAAGTACAATGAAATGGGACAGTACCCCGTAACCATGTCAAAATGAAAAAAGTCATCGTGCACGGTGTACCCAGATAGATACAAATAAAGAGAACAACCGTAATAGATTTTCACATCTCAGCATACAGTGAAACCTCATTATAACGACAGTCACATATCCGACATATACAATATGAAGACACAAGTTTTGAATGTCAAAAGTTCAACTTCTTTGTGGTTTGATTAATTTATCTGACATATTCAGTTATCCGACACATTTCTAAGGCAGCAGATGGTGTCACTCTTATGAGATTTCACTGTAGAATTGACCATTTTATAGACTGTAAGTTTTTGGTACGGCTTAGTTATTATTCCGATGCCCATGCCATAGGCAGATCGTAAGTTTGGGATCTTAATGTACATGCACATGAAGGAAAAAATCCAAATAAAATATAAATTGCCGGCTCTTTTACTCCATTACATAAAACGTACATTACGTTCGTGATGTATTAATGTAAAAATACATATAGGAAGTATTCCACAAGCCAGCAAATGATACAGACCCCCTAAACGCTAACACACATTGTTTGGGATCGTCCGCAACGTCTTGTACTTTAATGTGCTTTAGGGAAAAAAGATTCTAGCAACTTGGCCCTGCTGAGTGACCCTATGTCCCACCTCATTCAAGCACATTCTCGCAAAGACATTGTACCAATTGCTACTTTAAATCAAACTTAGGGTTTCAGATTCAAAATTCGACACAGTCAGTTCCGCACTCCACCCATTGACTAGCACAGTATGCTTTCTGGAACGTTAACATCAGCCGGGACCATATCCACAACGACGCTGGGGAATGACAAAAGTGATTGATAAATTATTTTGAATTGGTGATCGATCATCTCTTTGTGACAGCTAGTGTATTCAGATGTTATAACACAATTATGTGAAAGAATTATTTTTTATAATGGACTCGGAAATACAGACAACAAAAAGGAAGTTTGCCGATTATTACATTTAAGGACTCTAAATACATGGAACCATTTTTGAAGAAAACCAACTGTACTGCCCTCTACGGTACTACTTATTGATGCAATGGTAACTAAAGCACAAAGCTTTACAAAGCTATATTTCCTCAACTAAACAAGATATCCAAAAAATATGGCAAACTTTTTGGCATAATATTGTTAGAAAAAATAGACGAAAACAGCATAAAAACCGACCATTTCATTATCACTCTGCTTATTTTACAATTAGGCAAGGACAATGATCGATCTTTGCACGTAACTATGGTTCATGATTATCCTAACCCAAAAATCTATACTTCAGCTGTCTGTGCATCAGTAAGTAGTACTTTATGACGCTCTAAAGTTGGCTTTCTTAAAAAACATTTGCATGTATTTGGAGTACTTAAAACGATACTTATGACGCCTGAGTTGGAATGGCCGAATGGTTACAGTTGTGTATCCTAACAAAGAGGCTACAAGCCTCCTTGATCTAAACAACCTTCATTATTTTAGTTTCGTGGGTACGACTCTCTCGCGTGCCTCTTCCTTCCTTCTTTCTTTCTTTCTTTCTTTCTTTCTTTCTTTCTTTCTTTCTTTCTTTCTTTCTTTCTTTCTTTCTTTCTTTCTTTCTTTCTTTCCTTTCGTCTGTCTTTCCATTTGTGATGTTAATGACGGACAAAAACGTTAATGGCCAACTTATGTTCAAACATCTGCAAATGGACAGTTTAGAATGAAAAAAATGGGGGAGGGGAGGGGCGAGTCCAATATGTCGGATTTGGTACACGTTACCGAGTCCGATGCCAATCTGGACTTCGATTCGGTTCATGATCCCACATATGATTTATGTTGCACTTCTGTTGTCTCCCTGGCGCAAAGTAAGACATTAAATGCTGGTGAAGACACTCCCAAACTGACTAGCCTTTGGTATTTATCCTGCTTTTGTGCAACGTGGCGCCATTCAACATTCATGTCCAAAAAAAAAAAACAAAGAAAACGAAACATAAAAAACAATACAAAACAAAACAAAACAAAAAAACAAAAAACAAAAGACAAAAAAAAAACAAAACAAAACAAACAAAAAAAACAAAAAAACAAAAAAAACAAACAAACAACCCCCCCCCAAAAAAACCTTGTGTTGGTTCACGATTCGAAATGTACTGAGCCATAGTATAGGTTATTGGAAAGTTTTCCCACCGCAACACTAAATATCATTGAAGACTGACCCATAGCTATTAGATAGGCGATTTGATTTTCTTTCTGGCGTTTCGTACTGATACTATATATGTTCTTCGCGACTTTGTTCTCAGGATAGTACTGACAGGGTTTGCTTAATGCCAAACCATAAAAATCCTGATGTCAAACTTTGTTCATCAATGGTAAACTAGATTATTGGCATACTGTATACTTTCACTTAAAACTTTCCATTATCGTCAATTTGTTTCCTGCATAGATGCATTATTATTATTATTATCATTATTATTATTATTATTATTATTATTATTATTATTATTATTATTATTATTATTATTATTATTATTATTATTATTATTATTATTATTATTATTATTATTGTTTTAATATAAAAACGGCTGGGACGTGGACACACATACAGAGAGAGAAAGAGAGAGAAAATATTATCGCCATATATATATATATATATATATTACGCATGGCTTGAATGTTTGCGGCTTTAACGCGCCAAAGGAAAACAGACTGTCAGAATACAAAATTAATGTATTTTTGTGCGACTGTCCCGCAATACATTGCGCAATGGTCAAAATTGCGCGCACCACGTGCCGGCTTCAGGCATCGTGTTGCATTTGGATTTGTAACGACCGATGATAACTGCTTCAGGCACAACCGAGCGGGCAGATTATAGTCAAGATAGTAAGTCAAATTTTTCAAAAGTACTTGAGCGACCGTTTGCTCTGATAACTCACCTGGAACCTAGCGAAATATTACGATAACGATCATCTGACAAGGGGAGTTATACTGTTTCACCGAACAACCATGGCTATGCAGCTATGCTGTTTCCCCAGCCGAAGTTTACCCTTCAGAAAAGTTGATATAAAATGCTATATTTCAGTTGACTTTACCGCAAAGTATTGGCAAATGATGGCCACTTTCCCGATAAAATCATTCAGACAGGGTCTATCATTTTTTACTACGGAAGGGGGGCTTGAAACTATTTTCTTTTTATGTTTCATAAAATCCATTCAGGGTCGGGCCTTTGCAGTAGGGTCGGTCGGGTAACTGGAACCACACACATATTTTAGTTATGCCTTATGTAGCTTGGAAATTTATTGAAACATGTTTAAAATTGATGTTCTTTTTCCTTTTACACATTACCTCACTTGCCGTCAGTTTAATTTGTTACCTGGGCACAACCGGAGGCATTTCTTGATATTGGATATCCAAATCTTTGCTGCATTTAAAATCTGAGGTTCCTCGAACAAACCTATAATATTATTTATTTATTTATTTATTCATTTATTTATTTATTTATTTATTTATTTATTTATTTATTTATTTATTTGTTTGTTTATTCATTTATTTATCTATTCATTCATTCATTCATTTATTTATTTATTTATGTATCAACAGTTTATGCATGTTATTAACCGTATATGGCTCTTCAGGCCCACACTATATGGCGGCAGTTCCTGGGCTGATATGACATTAGAGGGCCTATATTTTCCATATTGTCCGCTAGAGTCATATCGGCCAGGTGAGGTGCACCGACGTCAACAGCATGCTGCATGAGGTGAAATTGACAAGGAACAAGCATGCACCGCACGTGCGCTGTGTCGACGGTTCTACACCAGGTGGAGCAGGATAGCAGACGCAAAATGGATCCACAATTGATGGATGTTTTACATCCATTGTATCCAGTAATGCGATAAAAATAACACGTACAATCAGTTAATAAATATATTGTAAACACCTTTTATTGACATTGCCCTCATATCAGCGTGAGGGCAATACCAATTCAAGAGGTTAATATCATATACTTATGTAAATAATAGGAAACCACACAAAACAAAGAAGACAGAGAGTCAGATCTCACCAAAAATTCGCTTTTGTGTTCTTGCTTTACAACATTTGAATGTTACGCATACTATTTTAATAATTATGTTTTAGGCAAAACGTACAGAGATTTTGCAAAAAGAGCAGATATTTTCCTGGCCAAAAACCAGGCAATCCCTTCGTCAACATTGGGTATGTGTGTAAGGATGTGTTTGGAGAGCTTGTTTATTTAATGGTACCAGTCCTTTCATTACCTCATTTGGGAGGATGACATTTTGTTTCAGTCTGTGTGTAAACACAGACTTCTGGTTTTTCCTCAAATACTTTATTCTTTGTTTATTTCCGTATGCGAGTTTTCTGGTCAGCTTTTCTCAAATACTATTGTTCCGAAAAGTACCAAACTTGGCATGGTGATAGACCTAGTAGTGAAGTTGTGCTTATTGTTTGCAACAGTGATCATGTTAAACAATTATGCAAATTAGGGGCATATTTGTGGAAATTTTCAATCTTACAAAATCTTCAAAAGCTTTCCATTCAAAGCCTATCATGTAGGTCTATTGCTAAAGCAAAATCCTATAGCATACAAACAAAGTTGGGAAGTTTGATTATGTTAAATACACTGAATTTCCTCTAAATCAAGATGCATCTCACACAAGCCTGCCCCCCCCCCCCGTGTGCCCAGAAGCTGGTCACTGTTTTCAGAGCCAGACTGTTATGCAACCAGAGATGATTGGACTGTGAGCCTTCATACCTATGAGAACAGAGTTAGTGATGCCTAGCTGCGGCTTACCCTTCAATCTCTAGGGAGACTGGCTATGTTGGTAGAATAAGCTTTTCTGTGTTTTGTGTAAACAAGGAGGCTGAAGTACCTAGCTCCCAGTCAGCACCAGCTGACTAGCAGGTGCCACTTCAACAATAGGTTAGTGACATACATGTAGCCGCATCTAATGAAATATGAACCAAAGTTTAACATGTCGTTGTAAAGGGAGATTTAGATCAACTACCAGAAATCACTCAAACACATGTAGCAGCATCCAATGAAATATGAACTAAAGTTTAGCATTTCTTTGTCTAGGGAGATTCAGATCAACTACGGGAAATTACTCAAACACGTCCAAACTGCCTGTAATGACCAACTGCTATATGTAAGGATTTTGGTCAGTGCAGTGGGTACATTGGGGCATGTAGCCAGAGCTCCCATGGGCATAGCTGTTGTATTTCTGGACCCAGCAGCGACATTTGGTCATCAGTTAAATATCTATAACATTGTTCATAACCTTGGCAAACACTGCTCACTCCCAACAAGGACTCATTTTATTTCATCTATGTTCAACTTCCAGCTTCAGTTTGTCCACACCTTTAGTAGGTTGGTGAAACTCAATAGTCAAACATTTACCATGGTACAGATTTTTGTCAGGAGCTGTGTGAAGTTGGATGTTGCCAGTGTAAACTTACAACTTAAGTATGCTGAGACATTCAGGTTGGTGACAATCAATAGTTAAACACATAGTTTTTTGTAAGAGTTGTGTGAAGTTGAATGTGATGTTATTGCGATGGATTAGGTAGGATTAATTGTTCATATTAGTAGCGATTGTCACGTAAATGTTTTGATGTTCCTGATACAATTTTGGTTTCTCATATATTGGATGCAGCTATGTCACAAACCTATAAATTGAAGTTGGATTGACGTCTCTATGTATAATAGTTTTGGAGATAATTCAATTTTTAAATGTTTCAGGTGCTGCCTATTAGCATAATTTCAAATATTCTATTTTTTGTTCAGTGTCCATCAGATTGAAAAGTGCCACAAACCTGTATGACTTTAAATTTTGTGTCTGTCTGTATTAGGTTGGAAGATATGGAGCTTTTGAAATTTTCATTGCTGCTAATTTGCATAATTTTTAAGATGCTTAACCCATTTATGCTATGAAGTAAAAAGTACTATATCATCACCAAATTCCCAGACCTTTGTAAGTCTGGGGCATAAGATGACTGCAACAAATGAAACGTATACCTTGATAAACATGTATTTATCAGTACATGTACATGTATTTGAGTTTCACTGTTTACAGGAACATCAAAACATTTACGTGACAATCGCTACTAATATGAAAAATTAGGCTCACTTAATTCACTGCCATACATAACATTCAACTTCACATAGCTCTTCCAGAATACTATGTGTTTAACTATTGATTGTCACCAACCTGAATGTCTCAGCAAACTAAAGTCCTTGTTGGGAGTGAACAGTGTTTGCAAAGGTTATGAACTATGTTATAGATATTTAACTGATGACCAAATGTCACTGCTGGATCCAGAAATATAACAGCTATGCCCATGGGAGCTCTGGCTGCATGCCCCAATGTACCCACTGCACTGACCAAAATCCTTACATATTACAGTTGGTCATTACAGGCAGTTTGGACGTGTTTGAGTAATTTCCCGTAGTTGATCTGAATCTCCCTAGACAAAGAAATGCTAAACTTTAGTTCATATTTCATTGGATGCTGCTACATGTGTTTGAGTGATTTCTGGTAGTTGATCTAAATCTCCCTTTACAACGACATGTTAAACTTTGGTTCATATTTCACTAGGTGCGGCTACATGTGTGTCACTAACCTATTGTTGAAGTGGCACCTGCTAGTCAGCTGGTGCTGACTGGGAGCTAGGTACTTCAGCCTCCTTGTTTACACAACACAGAAAAGCTTATTCTACCAACACAGCTAGTCTCCCTAGGGTTTGAAGGATAAGCCACAGCTGGGCATCACTAACTCTGTTCTCATAGGTATGAATGCTCACAGCCCATTCATCTCTGGTTGCATAACAGTCTGGCTCTGAAAACAGTGACCAGCTTCTGGGCACACGGGGGGGGGGGAGCAGGCTTGTGTGAGATGCATCTTTATTCAGAGAAAATTCAGTGAATTTAACACAATCAAACTTCCCAACTTTGTTTGCATGCTATAGGATTTTGCTTTAGCAGTGGACCTACATGTTAAGCTTTGAATGCAATTCTATCCAGAAAGCTTTTGAAGATTTTGTAAGATTGAAAATTTCCACAAATATGCCCCTAATTTGCATAATTTTCAACATGACTACTGTTGCAAACAATATGCACAACTTCACTACTAGGTCTATCACCATGCCAAGTTTGGTACTTTTCGGAACAATAGTATTTGAGAAAAGCTGACCAGAAAACTCGCATACGGAAATAAACAAAGAATAAAGTATTTGAGGAAAAACCAGAAGTCTGTGTTTACACACAGACTGAAACAAAAATGTCATATTCCCAAATTAGGCAATAAAAGGACTGGTACCATAAAATAAACAAGCTCTCCAAACACATCCTTACACACATACCCAATGTTGACGAAGGGATTGCCTGGTTTTGGGCCAGGAAAATATCTGCTCTTTTTGCAAAATCTCTGTACGTTTTACTAAAAACATATTAAAATAGTATGCGTAACATTCAAATGTTGTAAAGCAAGAACACAAAAGCGAATTTTTGGGAAAGATCAGACTGTCTTCTTTGTTTTGTGTGGTTTCCTATTATATACATGGCTTGTTCCTCAAAGCTCCATCCACAAAGGTCCTACTTATTCAGTTTTATCAAGCACGCTTCTGATAAAGGTGTGATGACCACTCTTTCAGTTCGGGTTTTTTTATTCCGTGAAAGTTTCTAATTTCATCTACCCTTTTCCCGCTTTAATAACATTTCAGCATATGTATATATGTATTTACAGTTTATATATATACATATATATATATATAAATATATATATATATATATATATATATATATATATATATATATATATATATATATATATATATATATATAAATATGTATAAGTATATGATATTAACCTCTTGAATTGGTATTGCCCTCACGCTGATATGAGGGCAATGTCAATTAAAGGTGTTTACAATATATTTATTAACTGATTGTACGTGTTATTTTTATCGTATTACTGGATACAATAAATGTAAAACATCCGTCAATTGTGGATCCATTTTGCGTCTGCTATCCTGCTCCACTTGGAGTAAAACCCTCGACACAGCGCACGTGCGGTGCGTGCTTGTTCCTTGTCAATTTCACCTCATGCAGCATGCTGTTGATGTCTGTACACCTCACCTGGCCGATATGACTCTAGCGGACAATATGGAAAATATAGGCCCTCTAATGTCATATCAGCCCAGGAACTGCCGCCATATAGTGTGGGCCTGAAGAGCCATATACGGTTAATAACATGCATAACCTGTTAGTAAATAAATAAATAAATAAATTAATTAATTAATTATAGATAAGTTCGTGCAACCTTAGAGTTTAAATGCAGCATATATGTGGATATCCAATATTTATATATCAACAAGTGCCTTCGGTTGTGCCCAGGTAACAAATTAAACTGATGGCAAGTGAGGTAATGTGTAAAAGGGAAAAGAACATCAATTTTAAAAATGTTTCAACAAATTTCCAAGTTACATAAGGCATGACTGAAATATGTGTGTGGTTCCGGTTACCCGACTGACCCTACTGCAAAGGCCCGACCCTGAATTAATTTTATGAAACATAAAAAAGAAAATAGTTTCAAGCCCCCCTACACTGATATTTGATAGATCCTAGCTGAAAGATTTTATCGGAAAAGTGGCCTCCATGTGCCATTACTTTGCGGTAAAGTCACCTCAAACATAGCATTTTATATCAACTTTTCTGAAGGGTAAACTTCGGTTGTCAGGTGATCGTTATCGTAACATTTCGCTAGGTTCTAAATGTCCGTTCCTGCAGCTACCATGGCAAACGGTCGTTGAAGCACTTTAAAAAAAACATGACTTTCTATATTAACTTTAATCTGTCCGCTTGGTTGTGTCTGAAGCAGTTATCATCGTCAGTTACAAATCCGAATGCGACACAATTCCTGTAGCCGGCACGTGGTGAGCGCAAGTTTGAGCATTGCGCAATGTATTGCGGGACAGTCGCACAAAAATACATTTATATTCTGGCAGTCTGTTATCCTTTGGCGCATTAACGCCGGAAACATTCAAGGTAATATTTCTCTCTCTCTCCTTCTCTCTCTTTTTCTCTCTCTTTCTCTCTCTCTATCTCTCTCTCTTTCTCTCTGCTTGTGTGTCCATGACCCAGCCGTTGTTAATAATAATAATAATAATAATAATAATAATAATAATAATAATAATAATAATAATAATAATAATAATAATAATAATAATAATAATAATAATAATAATAATAATAATAATAATAATAATAATAAATGATGCATCTATGCAGGAAGAAAATTGATGATAATGAAGAGCAGATAAAACAATAATATTGATGAATTTACCTTTAAACTTTGCAAATGGAAAGTTTTAAGTGAAAGTATACAGTATGCCAATAATCTAGTTTACCATTGATAAACAAAGTTTGACATCAGGATTTTCTGGTTTGGCATTAAGCAAACCCTGTCAGCACTATCCTGAGTTGCAAACAAGAAAAAAGTCGCGAAGAACATATAATACCATGCATAGCAGTACGAAAAGCCAGAAAGAAAATCAAATCGCCTATCTAATACCTATGGGTCAGTCTTCAATGATATTTAGCGTTGCGGTGGGAAAACTTTACAATAACCAATACTATGGCTCAGTACATTCCGAATCGTGAACCAACACAAAATTTCTTGGGGGGGTCTGTTTTTTTTTTTTTTGTTTTTTTTTTTTTTGTTTTTTTGTTTTTTTTGTTTTTTTTTTTTTTTTTTGGTTTTGTTTGTTTTTGTTTTTTTTTGTTGTTGTTGAAAGACGCCACGGTGCACAAAGGCAGGATAAATACAAAAGGCTAGTCAGTTTGGGAGTGTCTTCACCAGCATTTCATTTCTTACTTTGCGCCAGGGAGACAACAGAAGAGCAACATAAATTATATGTGGGATTATGAACCGAATCTAAGTCCTTATCGGCAACGGACTCGGTAACGTGTACCGAATCCGACATATTGGGCGACCCCCCCCCCCCCCCCATTTTTCATTCTTAAACTGTCCAATTTAAACATTAGCTGGCCATTAACGTTTTTGTCCGTCATAAACATCACATATGGAAAGACAGACGGACGGACAGAAAGGTCCAATATCGGTGCCAAATATCCACGTAAAATTCTGAAATTATGACATGCACAGCCACTCCTTGCAAGTCAGAGAATTCAAAAGATGTGCGTAAGTTAAAGAACAAACTGAAGGATGGAAAGAAAGAAAGATAAAGAAAGAAAGAAAGAAAGAAAGGAAAGAAAGAAAGAAAGAAAGAAAGAAAGAAAGAAAGAAAGAAAGAAAGAAAGAAAGAAAGAAAGAAAGAAAGAAAGAAAGAAAGAAAGAAAGAAGAGGCACGCGAGAGAGTCGAACCCACGAAACTAAAATAATGAAGGTTGTTTAGATCAAGGAGGCTTGTAGCCTCCTTGTTAGGATACACAACTGTAACCATTCGGGCATTCCAACTCAGGCGTCATGAGTACCGTTTTAAGTACTCCAAATACATGCAATTGTTTCTAAAGAAAACC
>OZ026614.1:66562966-66607966 GCA_964020975.1 Hermodice carunculata | reverse complement strand
GACCATTGTTTTATGTAGATACTACTGGAAACTTGGACAAAAAGGCTGTGTCTGCTGTTGCATTTTAAAAATATTAAGACATTTCCGATTTTAACTGATAGGTTGCAATTGTGTTTACCATAATGTTGCCACCTATATAACAACAGGCAGTCGAGGATTCATGGCCAATTTGTTCGTACGATATCTCGATTTGTGAAGTGTATATTGTCAGTTGCTTTGACAAATTTTTGGAATGTTGTGTTGTCTTCGCATTGTCATTTTTTGCAAAAATTGCCTGGGCATTGAAATAGTAACGGTTTTGTCTATTTAAATAGCCAAATTATACATAAATACAACAGTTATATAGAAACTATATTCAAAGAGCTTATAAAATACAAAGTAAAAGCAAATGAACGATTTAAAATGCCCGAACCTGTCAGTTTATTCAGTTTTCCAGACTAGTTATTTTATGATTTTTTGAGCTTGTTATATATTAATTAAAAATATATGGACAAAACAAGCCAAGCGTAGCGACTGAAGTTGGTCCATGTTCACATCATTTAAATGATATAGAGCCTGATGGGTCGAAAGAAGCAGTTGTTCTGTGGCCCGGGACATGTTTACTTGCTCCCTGTCAAAAAGCACATGAAAACAGTAGTTTTGAAAGGTCTGTGGTCTTGTGGTGGTAATGGAATTTGAACGTGTGCCTCAGGCTCGTGGCCAGAGTTTGATTATGGGGTGTCTTCGTTCCAAAATTTTGGACCTTTTCTGTATGCTGGCTTACCATACTCTAAAGTTACAAATTCATTGAATCATGTCCCTGCATATGTGCTACATTATGTCATGTATATATACATAGTGTATACACATTTACATTTACATGTGTTTGAAATATTGGCCAAAAAGCGGAGTGTCTGCTAAGTTGTAAATTGAATGAACAATTGGCCTTTTATATCTTAGCTTATTTCTCATTATTTTTTTAAAGATCATTGCATGCTCCCATATATATTATACGATATTATCATAATTACATGTACCTATAAACAGCTGTCAGGCGAAAATGCTGTCTACAATGAACCAAAAGACATTCATACCATTAAAAATTTCAGCACATTCTGATGCTGAAAAACGTTTCACATGATACACTCTCTCTCTCTCTCTCTCTCTCTATCTCTCTCTCTCTCTCTCTCTCTCTCTCTCTCTCTCACACACACACACACACACACACACACATACATGTCTGGGCTGGTTTATGGGCAATTATACAATGCCCACAAAAAATATACAATGGAATAAGTCCTACAGCCGGTTTGTGGGTCATGCCCATTGTCTGCGAGTCAACTGGACCGTGGGCAGTGTACACCAAGTATAGGTTACCACAGTCTCTGGGCATTTATAGCCTCCCATAATATCTGGGCAGATTTGCTAATTTGTACGTTTCTGAAACCCCCTAGGTAGCGCATTGAATTTAAGGCAAACGTGGTTGATGGGCATTTTTCAACTGCCGATAAACCGAACAACTGCCCACAAGACGGTCTGAGGATTACAATTTTGCCCATAAACCACCCAAGACCTAAATGAATATATATGTATTGTTTGAAACTGAATGTTATGCTCTTTTTAACTGCAAATTTTCATGCTAAGATAGAATATTAATTGTACTTGTTTTTTATTCAATAGTGAAAACCCTATCAAGAAAAAATGTTGGTTGCGATTTGCCTTTATTTCTGAAAGTTATCGAGGTAATCGAGCTAAGCCCCGGTTAACTAAGTACACTATCACTTTTCAGGCTGCATGAACTGAAAAGTATTCACATTATAGGAGCAAAGTATATATTGTTTAAATGGCCATGATCGATAGATTATTTAAACAAGCTAAAATAGTCCCCTTTGGTTTAAATTATTGTATAAACAACGACTTCTTTGATCAGAAATTACAATGTAATATAACATGAATTACAAATGTGGAAATAGAATCATATTGGTTTTTATCAAACTGCAAACTGCTTTCAGATAATAGGAGATATGCATATTAATTTCCCGCCACAACTGCATACCTGAGTGCCAAGCCTCGCTTGGCGGGAAATGACGAGATACTTGTCGGTACCTGTTCGGATAAGCGGGATATTACTAATATTTTGGAAATAAAGAATATTTATTAAAAGCAGAAGGAATTTTTTCTTTATATATGACTCGGGCAGTAATAGATGAATACCAGTTTGGCTTTTGTGGACTTAAATTTGTCACAAAATGCTCATTTTGTGAGAAATGAACATATGGCCATGTCTGTGACAGTGATGTGACCCGCACGTCCCCCGTGATCGCCTGGCGTCAAACCATGTGTGGCGGGAAATTATGCATACGGCATATTACTAGCTACATGTGTGAATGAAAGGCGTCCTTTAGAATTTTTATCTGTGCCTGTTTTGCAGTAATGTTAGAGTGTTTCAAAGGTGGTGCCACTATACATGGTGGGTGTTTTAGATTCAGCTTTTAAACTTCAAAAACAAGCACAAATAAAGAAACTCTGTGGGCCGCTTTTTAGGCACACGTGGCGGGAGCAATTCAGAGAAAACAGTACAGAATTTGATTGAACCGGTTACAAGTTATTTCCACATTTTGCATCCCGATTTCACATCGTAATTTCAGATCCAAGCAGAATTTTTGCCACCAACTGAAAGGAAAGGGTCATACGTTTATCTTATTTATCATCTTTGATCATGGCCTCTGCAACACTGCATCCTTTGCTTGTTTATATGTGAATTTTAAGGGTCCGCCCCATGGGGGACCCTTTATGTTTTCGGGATGTCCGTGCGTCCGGATGTCCGCCCAGATGTGCACATTCTCGTTTCTGCGATATCTACAGAATGACTCCATGTATTTTGCTCAGATTTGGCAACATGCTTATCTTACCTGACCAGATAAACTGACTAGATTTTTGGGGTCACCATGACTTAATTAAACCAAATGCCAGCCCAATTACATGGCGGATCCTTCAGTCATCGCTTTGCGCTGGAGGTATGTTTAGTTAACTTCGAGGAGTCGGATAGACGACAGTGGACTTAGTTTACCGGGTCATAGCTCAACGACCTTAAAACTATTCTTTACGGTGATACAGTTGTAAAACTCTTGCAACACTATTATTACTTTACTAGCTATACCATACTGAGAGAATTTGTGACCTCATCTTAGCTAGTGATTAAATAAACTGTACTGTGCGAACATGGATCTTTTACAAAGCCGATGGCCATCCTTACATAACCCTACTTGAACAAAAATCTATGATAAAATACAGTGTAAAAAATCGCACTTTTTGAATTTAAATGCTTTATTTTTTCTCAGCATTTCCAGTTTCTTTTACGTCTTTCTGTGTGTTTTGTTTCTTCTAATATACATATATATATATATATATATATATATATATATATATATATATATATATATATATATATATATATATATATATATATGTATATGTATATATATATATATATACATTATATATTCGTTTTTTCATCAGCTTTATTCATGTTTGTTGATTTCCAATTAAAAGTATGGCAGTCTCCCAGTCAGACCGACATTCAAAAATGCAGCTTCAGCGAAAGTGACGCTCTAAATGTGGGTCTGAAGTTGCTCTGAACATATCGAAAAGGTCCAATATTGGATAATTTAAGGTTAAAAAGGTTCATTATTGCTGAACCAAGTTTTGACAAAACTTACAGGTCGAACATATATCAAAGAACCATGTTTTGACATAACAAATATTGTATACAAAAGATCTCTTTTTCATTCCTTCAATAAAGAAAGACACTCCCTCAGTTCTGTCTCAAAGAGCACTTCTGAATCAGGGTTTGAAGTATCAACAAAACGGCAATAAATGAAATAAAGTTCCAAGAAAAAAGTCAAAAATACGAAAAATTTGATTTGCTTGTCAGCAAATCAGTCTGTGTGCCTGATAAAAAAATTAAAGATTGCCTATTCAGTATTTAATAAACTCCTACAACAATTTTTTCATGCGGCTATGCCAAAAACCTGTAAATTGAAGTTGGAAAGCCACCTCAATCTATTATAGTTTTGAAGCTATTCAAGATTTAAATTTTGTGTTTTTCATAAATCGAACTGCTTCAGCTTTGATTTATGGTCTATTGGGTGCACTTATCCTACAATTTAGTACAAATCTATAAACTGAAGTTTGAATGACACCTCAGTGTATAATAGTCTTGAAGTTATTCAAGATTTAAACTTTGTGTATTCACCTGATTTGGATAAATTCGAATGCTATAAGTTTGGTTCATGTTTCATTGGAGGCGGTTATGTCCCAAGCCTAAAAGCCGAATTTGGAATGACACATCTATCTGTAATAGTTTGAAAGTTATTCAAGAATTCAATCTTGTCAATTCACCTAGTTTGTTTCAATCAAAATGTTAACAACTAGGTTCATGATTGATTGGATACGGCTATGTCACAAACCTATGAATTGAAACAGGATTGGCACCTCTATTTATACTAGTGTTGGAGCTATTCAACTTTTAAATGTTTCAAGTGCTGCTAATTAGCATAATTTCAAATGCTACAGTTTTTGTTCACTGTCTATTAGATTGACAGATGTCACAAACCTGTATGTACTGCTTTAAATTCTGTGTCTACCTGTAATACATTGGAAAATACGGAGCTTTTAAAATTTTGATGGCTCCTAATTTGCATATTTTCAACATGCCACTGAAATATGATACCCATACCCATTTATACTATGAAGTAAAAACTAATACATCAACACAAGATTCCCATGCTTTGTAAATCTGGGGCATAAAATTACTGCAACATGTGAAACGTGTATACATTGATACACATGTATTTATAAGTACATGTATTTTAGTTTCACTATTTTCAGAAACATAAAAAACATTTACGTGGCAATCTTTTTTAATATAATCAACTATTGCGCTCATCTAATCGACTGTCGTACTTAACATTCCACTTCACATTGCTCTTAGAAAAATCTTTGTGTTTCACTATTGACTGTCACCAGCCTGAATGTGTCAACAAACTTAAGTTGTAAGCTTGCACAGGCAACATCCAATTTCACATAGCTCCTAACAGAATTCTATACCATGGTACATGTTTGACAATCGACGTCCAACAACCTACTAAAGGTGTGGGCAAACTTAAGTTGCAGATTTGCACTGGCTGAACATAAACGAAATAAGACGAATCTTTGTTGGAAGTGGGCAGTGTTTACAAAGGTTATGAAACAATGGTATAGATATTTAACTAATGAGCAAATGTCACTGCTGGGTCCAGAAATACAAGAGCTGTAGGAGCTATGCCTGCCTCAATCTACCCCTAGCCGTTATTTGGCATTGTTTTTTATTTATTTTCTAATTTATTATTATTATTATTATTATCATCATCATCATCATCATCATCATCATCATCATTATTATTATTATTATTATTATTTTACTTTATTTTTTATTTTTATTTATTTATTTATGTTTTGCGGAGGGGGTATTATTGGACATTTTGGCGCTGATGAGGGTTTCGATTGACATCTGCGACCCCCCCACCCTCACCTCCGGCTACGGGCTTGTGCCTGGCTGCTGAATTTCAACTGAAAAAGCTATTGTAGCCCATTCTCCCAAGTGGGTCATTGAATGCCACTGGAAGGGTTCACCTTTCTGTAGGGGGAGTACAGGCGTTTAGAGGTCAAACCTGTGCACAGGTAAGTTAGTTACCGGCACCTGTACCAAAGCTTATATTACCTTCTCACAATTTTTTTTTTTTTTTTTTTTTTCTTTTTTGCATGACAAACCCTCCAGTGTATTTCTCCACTCACTCTACTGTTTTCGTTCTTATGCATGGAAATTACAAAATATTTACGACGATCACAAAACCCGAACAGGAACAACACAATCTTCCCTCGGTAACCAAAACAAGATATTCGTAACTTATGATCATTCATTTCAGACAAAATAAATGGGAGTACTTACCATAGTTCCTCTCAAGTATTCCGGAATGTCTTTCTCAAAGTGAATACGATGTTCGGTGCTTTCATTAGAATTACTCGTGAAGTAAAGTTCATACCCGATTTCGCCTTGTCGTTGACTCTGTGTGGTAAGATGTAAGTTGCAAAAACATTCTAGACATACAATAAAGAAATACATATATTATAAATATAAAAAATGTGGTGACAATATTAAGCAACAAGTCGGGACAACAAGTTAATACTTTAACTTGCTAACTGGTCCAAACGAAGGATATGTTTATATTTTGTTTTCTTCGTTTTATTCTAGAAACCGTTGGTTTCTGTAAACTGTCTACACATAACAAGTGTACAGAAACCAAAACGGAGTAACATACATGTATGTGACAGATTTTTGTTTGAACATGGGGCACTTTCAGATCAAATCTGTAACACAAAACTAAATTCAATGCCAATGTTAGCAACTCACCGGTGGACAATGACTGATAACTAATCGCTAGACAATAACTGATAGCTAACTGACAAGCAATGACCGATAGCTAATCGATGGGAAATCACCGACTGCTTTAAATGTCGCCTGCTTTATCTTTTTTCGGCAATGCTTTGCTTTCGTTCAATAATTGGAAAACCTCCCCTCAGTCGATATCACTGGTATCAGCGAATCTTTGATGGTTATAGCGTTATCAGAAAAAAAAACATATATACATATATGTACATATGACGGAAAAGTTCGTATAATTACAAAGGAAACACAAGGATTCCTTAGTACGGAAAATCAATTGATCCGACGATAACGTTGAGCAAATACATGGCTGTCCAACTGATTTTGGTGAATGTTCATGCAAGACATTTTAGTATCCGGGAGATACTAACAAACCTTTGAATAACAGTACTATTATCTCTCGGTTATTTAGATGAACAAAACACTCAAGATGTTTTTTGCAACGACAGGTTGAAAATGATATTTTGAATAAATCAAAAAAAAATTACCTCAGTCGCGACCGTAAACTTTAAGAGCAAGAATGCGTAAACAAACAATCGGTCCATTTCGACGATATTGAGTTAATTCAAGAATCGCTGTTATAATTTTTGTGCATAACGCATGTCTATATATATTAGTAACTTATCTTCCCAATTCTTGCTGTATCATCTGTTACATAAGTCTTCCGACAGCGGATATCAAGGAAGATACGGAAGATGACAACCGGAGCCTTCCCAAGCTAACTTTCCTGGAATCGTCAATAGCATATATTGATAGTGAATCCTCCTCTGACCTCCTCTCCTATAGCGGACCACCTATAAATATAAAGAAACACGGAACGCCTAACATGTGTTGAGAATCCATCAGTTTAAACGTTGTATCGGTGAGAAGACTGTGTAATGTCACAACACATATTTGCGATGTTACCTTGCGTGTGTGTCAGTTAGTACTGTAGGTTTGTGCCGTTGTATGTTGTCATGTACATTGTCTTATAAACAGAATGTTTGTATTTTTGATGCAGTTAATAAAGTTCATTTTTTCATTTCACCATGACCAAGGCGATGATGTTACAGTTTGTACGCATGGGTGAAAGTTTCTTGCCTGTCAAGACGAGCTACGTCTGCTTACGCAATCTGATAGTGCGACACGCACCTCAATCGCCATTTAACAATAATGCAATGTGAGTCAGTTTTGCAGGTATTCATATTAAACTATATTACCTGCAGACCTGCTCTGGTCCCCTCAGTTGCTAGGCAACAGACCTATGCCTCCGCCATGATCAGGGCACTTTCACAAGAATGTTACTGAACCATCCAGGAATAACACTTTCCCACCAAACCAATAGGATATATTCATATTTAAATGCGGTCCTACTCTAACACATATTGAGCAAAAGAGGGAGCCACCTGCATCATGGCAGATCCGTGTATTTAGCATGGTCAAAAGTACTTTCTGAATAAAAGAAACAACACGAACACAGAAAAATCTTAAGAAAATGTATTAACATGTATTTGAAACATAAAGGATGCCTAAATTGATACGAAATTATCTCTCTTTGGGTTGAAACGGTGTTACTTATGGATGTTCATGTAGTATATGATACAAATCTGCCCTGATCATGGTAGAAGCATCAGTCTGTTGCCCTGGCAACACAGGCAGTGAGCAGGATCGCAGTTAAATATGAATATCTCCAATTATTTTTTTCTAAATATGTTAAGCATCTTGTATGTTTTAAAACATAGTGAATAACTTTCCTTAAGCTTTTTGCTTTCTCAAGTTGCTCCTTTTATCACAGAAGCTCATCTGGCCCTGCTTAACACATGAATGTGCCCTCCTTCATGTCAAGTTCCTTGCTACAGTCTAGGTGGTAGCACAGGATCCCAGTTAATATTCATACCTCCTATTCGGCCTTCCTCAAAACTGAAAAAGGATGTGGCATTGCGAGGGAGTTTATTCTTCGTGGCATTGGCATGGGTGCCCGGATGTAAGGTTGTCAGGCCTTTTATACCCCAAGCCTATTTCGCAGGTTTTTTTTCATAAATTTGGGCCTTCCTCGTGGTAAAATGGACCATACATATGGTCATGCTTTTCTCGGATTTTGCCACACGCGCATCATTTGAATTCTCTGACGTACAAAGAATGGTTGTGTAGGCCACAATTACATAATTTAATGTGGATATTTGACGCGGATATTGAACTTTTCTGTCCTTCCGTCTGTCTTTCCATAAACGTAATATTAATGATGGACAAAAACGTTAATGGCCAGCTTTTTTAAATAAATTTGAAAATGGACAGTTTTAGAATGAACCTTTACAATATGATTAAGACAATAACAACAACAAAACTTCTTCACTTTGTTTTTTATTCTATAATCTTAGTAGACAGATCTTTAATCAAAAACATCTAGAAAGGTGGATCGTTTGTTCTTTGTGATGTACTGATTTCAGGTTCAACCACGTGCAAAGGATTTTGGCGGAGCAAGAAGGCTATTTCAGGTACAGATCAAAATCAATGAGTAGATTAAACGATTGGTATATATTCTAAGAATGGTTCGTGAAACCGGCCTATATGAATGAAAAATGCACACATTACAATCTTCACCCTCCATAAAGAACCTGTCCGTAATAATACAATGATGGTGATAATAATAATAATAATAATAATAATAATAATAATAATAATAATAGTAATAATAATAATAATAATAATAATAATAATAATAATAATAATAATAATAAAAATAATAATAAGGAAAGTAGCTTCAAATTCTCCATTTAGTGTATATATGAAGGTAAAGTTGCTGTTTGAGCGAATACACCCCTAAAAGTAAATAAACATGTAACGCTAGGTGTCAGACATGTAACAGTAAACATTACCGCTAAACGTAAACAGCTTAAATCTTTTTAAAAAAATCGCAATAAAATGTAAATATGAAAAAAATGATGCAAAATGTTAACACCTGCCGCTAACTGTAAACAAAATATATAGCCTATATATGTTAGGGCCTGACATATCCCCCTACCCCCCCCCCCCCCCGTCAAATATACCTCCAGTCAGACACCGATATGAACTCAGATTCGGTTCATTATCCCACATAAAATTAATGTTGCTCTTCTGTTGTCTCTCTGGCTAAAAGAAACAAGAGGACTGTGACAGTCCTGTGCTCAGCTGACATGCACATATACCGTTGTGATTTTTTAAGATTTGCCCCCAAAAAGAACAAAGAAATTCATAAAAAGTCCAAACATCAATGGGGCGTGACCATTTGAAAAAATCTGGTAGAGACCCACCCAATGGACATTGCCACAAAGTTTGAAGTTAATCTGGACGACAGTTTCGGAGAAGAAGTCAAAAATGTGAATTAGCATCAGAATCTCCAATGACTTGCATAGTAATCAATAGGAAAGGTGCATTGACCAACAAGTACCCGAATTGAAAAAATCGTTTAATATCAGGAATCCGCAGCATTACTACCTGGTGAATAACTTTCTTTGACCCTTCTACAAGGAACATATCTATCAAGTTTCAGCTTCATCTGAGTGAAAGTTCTGGAGAAGAAGTCGAAAATAGCAATAGCACACAAAAAGTCATAAAAAATTAGAAAAAAAATCGCAGCGCCACCTGATGAACAAATTAAGAACTAGGACTCCCCAGGAGTGTTCCTGTGTGATATCAAAGCAATTGGGTGAGCGGTTTCAGAGAAGAAGATTTTTTAAGACTTGCCCCCAAAAAGAACCAAAAAAATCATTAAAAATCCAAAAATCAATGGAGCGTAACCAATTGTACAAATTTGTAGAGACCCACCCAAGGAACAGTGCTACCAAGTTTGAAGTCAATCTGGCTGATGGTTTCGGAGAAGAAGTCAAAAATGCGAATTAGCATTAGAATTTCCATTGACTTCCATAGTAATCATTAGGAAAGCTGCATTGACCAATATGTATCCGAATTGAAAAAAATCGTAAAAAATCAGGAATCCGCATCATTTCCACATATTGAACAACTTTATTTGAATGTTCTACAGGGAACATATCCACCAAGTTTCAGCTTATTCCTAGTGACGGTTCTGGAGAAGAAGTCGAAAACAGCTATAACACACAAAAATTCATAAAAAATTAGAAAATAATTGCAGCGCCAATTGATGAACAAATTAAGAACTAGGAGTCCCAGGGAGTGTTCCTGTGTGATATCAAAGCAATTTGGTGAGCGGTTTCGGAGAAGAAGATTTTTTAAGATTTGCCCCAAAAAAGAACAAAAAAAATCATTAAAATTCCAAAAATCACCGAACCGTGACCATTTGAATAAACTGGGTAGAGATCTTCCCAAGGCACATCCCCACCAAGTTTGAAGTGGATCTGGCAGACGGTTTTGGAGGTGAAGTCGAAAATGTGAATTAGCATTAGAATGTCTATTGACTTCCATAGTAATCATTAGGAAAGGTGCATTCACCAACAAGCACCCGAATTTGAAAAAATCGTTAAAAATCAGGAATCCGCAGCATTTCCACATAGTGAACAACTTTGTTTGATCCTTCTACAAGGAACATATCCACCAAGTTCCAGCTTAATCTGAGTGACAGTTCTGGAGAAGAAGTCGAAAACAGCTATAACACACAAAAATTCATAAAAAATTAGAAAAGAATTGCAGCGCCACCTGGTGAACAAATTAAGAACTAGGAGTCTCAGGAAGTGTTCCTGTGTGATATCAAAGCAATTGGGTGGGCGGTTTCGGAGAAGAAGAACTTTTAAGATTTCACCCAGAAAAGAACAAAAAAATTCATTAAAAATCCAAAAATCACTGGACCGTAACCATTTGAACAACTTGGTAGAAATCCACCCAAGGCACATCCCCACCAAGTTTGAAGTGGATCTGGCTGATGGTTTTTGAGAAGAAGTCTAAAATGTAAATTGTTGACGACGGACCATAAGAAAAACTCAGCTGACTGACAAGTCAGCTGAGCTAAAAATGAAGCTCTGGTGAGGACACTCCTAAACTGACTACCCTTTTGTATTTATCCTGCTTTTTATGCACCGTCCCGCTATTTCAACATTCATGAAAAAAAAAAAAAAAAAGAAAGAAAAAAAATAAACTTGTGTCGGTTCTCGATTCGCAATGTACCGAGTCATAGTATAGGTTATTGCAAAGTTTTCCCACCGCAACATAAATCATCATTAAAGACTGACCCATAGGTATTGGATACGCGATTTGATTCTGTTTATGGTGTTTCATACAGCTATGCATGATATTATCTGTTCTTCGTGACTTGTTTCTGGACTGCAACTCAGGATAGTGCTGACAGGGTTTGTTTAATGCCAAACCAGTTAATCATGATGTCAAACTTTGTCTATCAATGGTAAACTAGATTATTGGCATACTGTATACTCTAACTTAAAATTTTCCATTTGCAAAATGTAAAGGTACATTCATCAATGTTATTGTTTAATATCAAGATAACGTCAAAAAAGAGTATGGAGAATACTAACAACACAGACTAAATGAAAAGGAACACAATTTATACATATCGCTTGCCAGGAATTTTACTTTTATTGATTTCATTTGACCTCACATGGAAAGGTACACGGTGTTGTTGACTTTGAGATAGATTATCTTTCGTCTCTGGGTCTATTTTCCCGCATTTCCATGCTGTTTAATCGACCAGTGATAGGATTTGATTTTCTTGATGGTGCATATTACCGAAACTTGACGTATATATTAAAATGATAATACTTTCATGACATAACAATAGTAAACTTACACTGTGGTTCACAATCGTTTAAATATATGTGTGTGATTTTTCTTTTACCAATTTAAATTTATTTTGTCTTTCAACGGTCCAGAAAGCGTACCGTCCTAGTTTATGGGTGCAGTGCGGAAGTAACTGTGTAGAATTCGAATCTGAAAACTTCAGTTCGATTAAAAGTAGCGGTTTGCACAATGTTTTTGCGAGAATGTGCAGCAATGCGCTCGGACATGGGGTCGTTAAGCAGGTGCAAGGTGGAAAAATCTCCCCCCCCCCCAATATATATGTGTATATATATATATATATATATATATATATATATATATATAAAGTACAAGGCGTTCCAGACGATCCTGAACAATGTATGTTAGCCATTAGAGACCCGACACATGTGGTCTGTCAAGCCAGGTAAATATTGGAGTGGTCTTTCAAGACCCGAATTACTGTATAGACATCATAAAACTGAGAAATTCCAGTCATATGTCGTCGTAAAACTTTGAGAGCAACTGAAATGGAAAAACTTTAAGAGCTATTTGTCCCCAGACAAAAGGGGTCACATGCGTCGTTGTCATTCGTAATGCATGCTAAAATTCATACAAATTTACATAATATAGAGAAAGAAGTGTTTTCCTTTTCTCAAGGCCCGAGTAGACGGTTTTAGTCGATAGCTTTAACTGATCCACCTGCTTGGTTCCAACAAGGTCCCAAACACCGCCAGCAATTTTGCGTTAACACACAGCGTATCAAAATTAGGTAAATCATATCCATGGAGGGTTCCCCTTTCATCGTCATAAAGGTGACAGGCAAAGAGTACATGAGGCTCATTCTCGATTTCACCAGGACAAACAAAGCAGGTTCTCTCATTTTCGGGGACTCTAATGGCACCATATCGCCCGGTTTCAGTGCATATGGCTACAACCCCAAAATGGAATTAACCTAAGACTTCCCCATGCAGGGCAGAATTGGAATTAGCACAAATGTTTCCGGTTCAAAGTTTTGCTTGAATATTCGGTATGTTGGTAGCTTATTCAGGCTCTCTCCAACTGTAGCATAAACCCTGCTGACAGCGCTGTGACACTTGTGCATAGATGCAACCCATAGAGTATCATTTACGACACTCTTCACCAGGTGCCACTGGTATTGCACTGATGGATCACTTAGAAATTCCATACGGCTGTCTGTAAAGAAGGATTGATTACGATCTATCCAATGCCGTTTGCTCTGATTGGTTCAGACCCATTCAAAGATACGTCTATGCAAACGGTAATTCTTGAACAGGCATTCGGATCTGGGCATTGAGGGTGTGGTTGAAACGGATAATCTTGGTTTTATGTTTGTTTGTTTGTTTGTTTGTTTGTTTGTTTGTTTGTTTGTTTGTTTGGGGGGGAGGGGTCACATTCGAAAGTTTAGGATGTACATGAGCCGCATATCTTTCAAACTCATCCATATTCTTATCCCGAACAACAGGGAAATATAATGTGTATGCTTGTCTCTTAACAATTTCCATCAAGTTCATAGTCACTTTACGTGGCAGATGGATCGGTCTGTTTGGCCAGTGATCCATTGCGCACAACATACCTTGCTCACGGGTGCATGATTGGCGGGATGCACGATTGGCTGACTAAAAAGTACTGGGTCTTTACAAATTCAGTGTTACTTTATTCATGTGCCTTCAACGGGTGTCGTGTTGCTTTGCTTTACGCATATTTTATTTGGTAAAAAATGGAAAACATGGCTGAGCTTCTGCACATTCCGCAAGCACATGGAAAAGGTGGAGACAGAAGACTCGACACAAAACATCTGAAATTTGGAGTGATTGTCTGCGTTGGAATCCTTGGACAGATCAAGAAATACGCTGAGTGCATATTATTTTCCCTCCAACACTTCCGATATTTTAATACAAGCTAGTCATTGCATAAACTATACTGTATGTATTTCTGAATCAATTCATAACTATACAATATGTTGCAATAATCTAAATACGAAATTAATTGGTTATGAACCACCTTTTAAAGTTTTAGATAATGCGCATAAAACATATATAGGTCTATAATTAATAAGTAAGTTACTGTCTCTTATTAAAAATGGGGGTCATCTAATGAAGTTTCAAAACTGTAGGAAAAATACCATTGATAACAATAAATTTATAGTATGTGTTAAAGGTCCAACTATGTCTTTAGAAACAAAATTAAGTATGTTGGGATGGGTATCATCTAACCCAGGGCTTTACTTTAACGACTTTAGGATATTACATATGTCTTCTTTAATGACAGGACGAAAATAAAAAGAATTGGGAAAATTACCACGGATGTAACATTCTGGATTAACTGAAGTATAAGGCATATTCTGGGCTAAAGAACTTCCAACATTAACATGATAAGAACAGCCTTTAATATCTATATCTTTACAATTGGTTGTGTATATATTATCACATTTAAATCTCAGAATCTTAAAATTTGCATTTATTTTGTTGTTAAAAATTTTTTAAGTTTCAACACATTAGACAGATTAGACCTTCAACGCTCAATTTTGACTGTATATTTTTGGCAGCACGTACGGTAATTATGTCTGGGTGCCAACCCAGACATTTTGTTTTTCCAAAAATTCTTTCTTTCTTTCTTTCTTTCTTTCTTTCTTTCTTCTATAGGACCAGATTTGTCCGGAGTTTTTCTCGGACCCTACTATTCCGAAAACCGCCAAGCTTGCCATGGTGACTGACCTACCAGTGAAATTAGGCACCTGACTTGGAATAGTCATGGTGATTAAAATTATGCAAATGAGGGGCAATTAAAATTTTAAAAGCTTTATATCTTCAAAAATATTATAGATAGACACAAAGTTCTAACTGACACATATGGGTTGATGCATCTGGCAAATTCAATAGCATGCAAACAAAAGTTGGGGAACTTTAATGTATACTAAATTCAGTGAATTTCCCAACAATCCACATTTTGACTAGGGCTTCTGCTGCACTGCATGTTATAAGCCTCCATGGTGCTAGACAACCATTTGGCATTCATGATACTTGAACCTGTCTCATATGCAGCCTTCTAGCCATGCCTGCTGGGTTTATGGATTGGAAGGTTTAGGTTTTATGGCAAATGGGAGATGGGGGGGGGAACTCCCAACAACTGTGTGATGAGGTTCTCAATAAAATACAGATAATCTCTTTCTGTTCTTGCAAGAAACATATCTGCTGCATGTTCACACTAATGCTGGACAGAACTGTAAGTGCACCATGGCTAAGACTGACCAGTCAGAGTGTCCTAGCTGCTCTCTTTTCGCCTGAGGCTAGGAGTTTGCTGGGCTTATCAGTCCCAAGGGATCAGAGGGACTGGACTTCTAGGTAGAACAAGCGGGAGTGTACCCTCTGTTAAAAATAGTCTACATACGAGCTGTGTTTGCTGGACGATCAAAGTCTGGGCTTACAGTCCTCAGTGACTGTTTTCACAACTTGGTAAATTTTGAAAAATGTGTGTGGATTTGTGTCATCTCACTGGCCATTTCATGTCTTTGTTTTCTTGTAACCAGTGACACAAAGCGTGTTCTTCACAGCCAATACTGAGTCAGTATAGTGCATGTCTCAGTTCACAGGTACATGTACATGTACATGTAGTTTTGTGACAGCTTCTGTGGATTTCTTTTTTTTTTAAAGAAAGACAGTTTTTTCTTGCATGTTTACACATCCCTCTGAATTAAAATATGTGTACACTGTACATGCACACATACTAATCAATACTGCCCAGGAGGGCTGACCCTCTCAGGAGTGGGCACTTTTCTCTGGTCGCAAAGGTGCTCACTGTAGAGAGGTTTCACTGTACAGTGGTACTTGCAATTTAAGACTACCCCTAATGCCAGACAAAAGTGGTCACATAGGACAGATGGTCTTTCTTTTCAGATAAATTATCAAAGAAATAAAAGACCAATGTCTTTCTTTCTTTCTTTGTTTCTTTCTTTGTTTCTTTCTTTCTTTCTGTCTTTCTTTCATCCTTCCTTCTTTCCTTCCTTCCTTCCTTCCTTTCCTTCCTCTCTCCCTTCTTTCCTTCTTTTTTTCTTTCTTTCTTTCTTTCTTTCTTTCTTTCTTTCTTTCTTTCTTTCTGTACGACCAAGCTGGTCCAGAGTTTTTCTCAGACACTTATTTCCGAAAACCACCAAACTTGCCATTGTGACTGACATAGCCAGTGAAATTGTGCATCTCATTTGGAACTGTCATTATGTGTAAAATTATACAAATTTTTAGAGGCAACAAAAAAAATTAAAAGCGCCATATCTTCCAAACTATTGCAGATGAACTCAATTTCAATGTGCATATATACCTTTGTGACACTTGCCACTATAAGGGACAGTATAGTTGTAGAATTTCAAATTATGCTAATAAGGGGCATTGAAAAATTTAAAAGTTGAATATCTCCAATGCTATTGTACATAGAAACGCCATTACAACTTCAATTTATAGGACTGTGGCAAAGCCAAATCCAAATTAGACAGTGTCATTACCAAATCCAAACCGTAGTCCTAATGAAACAAATCCAAGTCAATTCCGACCAAAGGCAATGTTCCTTGGTATGCATAGCTCAAACACACAAATTTATAGTTCGTATTTACCCAAAAGAGACCAAAACGTATGTGCAAAGGTCCATACGGTCGAAAAAATCATGCCTAGTTTTAACATGACAGAATGAAAAAATGTAGTATGCCATTGTAAGTCATCTGCAAGTCAGCCAAGCATAATGTACATCTAACTCATGGTTCTATGAAGTTCAAAAGATCAAAATGTAAAACAGTCCTAATTATTGTAAAATTCTACTACCTTTATCAGAGAAAGAATTAGGTTATATGAAAAGAGAGAGAGAGAGAGAGAGAGAGAGAGAGAGAGAGAGAGTACATTAAACACTTTGAGCCAACCTGACATGACCTTAACAATCACAAACTATATTCATCAGACAATTATAAAAAACAACATCAGTATCACTACACTTGGAACACTTACTGCACTCCAATATGTGTAGAAAATGCCTGAATGTTCAAATTGTTACCAAATATATAAAAGTTCCATGTAAAGAGAAGCGGACAACAATTTTTAATGATAGTGATGAGACCAAACCGAATACCAGTTTAACCTTGTCAGATCCAGTATCATTTACAAAATAGTAAGGCATGCTAGTGTTCATCGTCGGAAGGATCCATGACCAACAGTAATGAAATTTAAATGAATGAGAGTATCTTCTACCTGACTTGGAACAGGTTACCAACATATTGTCAGTGGGTTAAACCAGTTTTACGGGATCCCAATCGTCTCACTTTGGAAAACATTCACATTCATTTAAAGTAGGCCTAAAACAAATCTAGCCCTTAATGTTAATGTACAGTTATAAAAGGTAATTCTCTAAACATAGTTCACAGGCATCATCCAAACAATGACAGGACAATTAGGAATTTTAAGACTTTTATATTTGCATTAGAATTGCGTAACATGTCGTCAAAATTTGAATTTAAACACCAAAACAAGGTCTCCACGTGAACACAGGACTACGAAGTTTGATACTGATATCATATTTGTTATGAAACATGGTTAAGTTCTTCCATATTCCTTTCTCACTTGAAAATACAGTACAATAGGCCTAAAATTCGTTATAAAAATATGACTCATATCAGCTGAGTAAGTATTCCTTACATTTTGTCAATATATCCAAAAGGATGAGAAAATAGAAGGCTTGTATTGTTCAACATGATGCCTAAGAACTGAGATGGTACATATTTCATTTTATTTTTGTTGATATTATAATAAATTTTATGTTCCAGTACTAAAAGTTTAATCAAGCTCTCAGCCACAACTTTACAATACACAAACACATTTCTTTGGGTTTTACTTACACTCAGAAAATACGTTATTAATATGTTCATATAAATGAACATGATATTTCTGTAGAACATATTGTTCTTTAACCTTAAAGTTAAAAAAAAAAACTTTTTTAATCTTATTTTAGAAAACCCCTGTTTAATAAATCTTCCAAAAAGTGATTTACGTCTATCAGCAAATCGTTAAAATCAGTACAGTTTCTTGCGAAGGCAATTACTCTTGACACATAGACACCATAAGCAGGATTGATAGGAAAATTACTACTTATATATGGATAATTCACTATATCAAAATCGAAATCATGTCTTTTATCATACAATTTTGATTTTAATATACCACCATCATTGAATAAGAGTAGATCTAAAAATGAGCATGTTATGTTCGATTCAGTGGTTTCTTTTAGTTCCAGGTCACTAGGATGAATTGATGTAATGTAATCCTTTAAATGTTCAAGGAACCATGAACCAAAGTTGTAGGATTTCTATTGATGCAAATTAGGTGAATATGCAAAATGTAAATCTTTAATAGCTTCAAAACTATTATAGAGGTGCCATTCCTACTTCAATTTATAGGTTTGTGGCATAGCCCCATCCAATGAACAATAAACCAGAGTTCTTCTAGGCTTATAATTCATGCAAATTAGGCAAATGTTGAATAGCTTCAAAACTATTATAGATAGTAGTTTCATTCAAACTTCACTTTATAAGTTTGGGACATGGCCACATCCCTTCAACCAAGAACCAAAGCTGAGCATTTTCATTTATGAAAATTAGGCTAATACACTGTATACGAAATTCAGATTATGTTGAACAATGCCAAAGTGTATCATTTCAAACGTTTCATTTTGAAAGCACCCTGACAGACTTGCTACGAAGCAAATCTTCTTTTCTAGTTATTATTGTTTGTTATGTTTCTTTATGACGGGGCATGACATTTTTTCTATATAATTATTTTTTCCCCACTTTTGATTGATTATTCCCACAGATAGCCTTACATTATTCAAGATATATTAAGATTTATTTTGACTGGTGTATTGCTTTATAAGTTTTCTAAAGTTTATGCCTAAAGATAGACATGACACTCTCTGCGTCATTATTAGCACTTATATAAAAACTCGCCAGTACTTTCGGACCTGTATCCACTATCGGGGCAACCTTCTCCATTGCGCTTTCATCTTTGACGCAGTGGGGCGCTTGGCACTCAGCCTATTCCTGACGCTTATTTCATTACCTCAGGGCAACTTCTATGTCTGACACGAAATCCTAATTCTGGGGCCTACAACTGGTAACTGTTTGTCATTGTATTTACATTTTCAGGCAATGCTCACTCTGGAAAAATCCCATTATATACATGTATTCTACATTACATTCATTTGACAAATTAACCTTCCCTTAACACTAATCACACATCTATTTTGGACCCTACCTCTTCAAAATAGCCAATTGACTAGGCTGCCATTGTGAAAATAGTGAGTTCCACACCCAATGCCAGTGGTTTGTAAATGAGCATTGGGAAGATCTTACCGAGTGGGGGTGGGAAGAGGGTTATAATAAATGAAACCAAAAGTATATATTTTGCAATTATTTCAGAGCATCTATAATGATATATATGTTGTGTCCAAGATTCAATTTGATATCCAAATCAAGTGTACTTTTGTGAGACTGTCCCACAATCAACGCATTAATTGCGCAATGTTCAAAATGCGCTCCAGTGTGCCGTGTCGCATTAGGATTTGTAACTTACGATTAGAACTGCTTCAGAAAACAACCAAGAGTGCAGATTAAAGTTAAGCTAGTAAGTCATGTTTTAAAAGTTATTTAACGACCGTTTGCTCTGGTAACTCATAGAACGGACACCTGGAACTGTGCTGAAAATGCGTGGCCACGAGTCAGTGTGATTTTCCTTTCCCACGATGCATTGCGCATGTTTCAAATGGCGCTCAACGTGTGTACATGTATGCCTTCCTGTTGCATTTATAACTAACGATGAAAACTTCTAGAAAAATGCTACAGAATTTATCCAAAATAAGTGTTTCTTATGTGAAGAAGTTTATTGAGAAAATGATCTAGCGAATGGAATTTGCTGCTGCAATTGGACAGCACCGTGGTCTTGTGCATCAGGTCATTTTACATTGCAAAAGCGCCCATGCCAAGGAATTCTGTTCGTTTTGACCAGGTGGGGACTGGGGTAGGTAATTGCAGGTACTACTCTACCCTGATCAACCTATTCCCATGCAGAATCTGTCAGGGTATATCAAAAGGAGTGAATGAACATTTTCAAAAATAAGGTGAAATCATTCTTGATGCATCATCAATCATGTGAAGGCAAAATACTCGAAACTCCATAGAATGCACCATTTCGCATACTCAACTTCAAAATTTTTCGTAGGGGGGTTGGAATGCCCCCAGATCACCCCTCCCCAGCTTGCCTTCGGCCCTTTGGGCCACTGAAAAAAATTGCAGACATTTTGGGGCCACTTGGGTAATTGACTGAGTTTTGTAGCACTGGCCTGGCTCGATCAGTATTTATTAGGAAAGTATGGTGGCACAAAAGTGCAAACTAAATTTTTTCTCTCTCTCCATAAAAATGCCATGGCAAAAATAAGAAAACACTAAAATATAACACTAAAATATAAAAACACAAAGGCGAAAATGGGAAAATGCGAAAACAAGACAGAAAATATGTCATGTTTTCGCACTCGCATTTTCGTGTTTTCGTATTACCGTTTTCTCGTTTACTTGTTTTACTGTTTTCTTTCCTTGGTCGAAAACAAGAAAACACGAATGCAAAAACAGTCAAGTAAAAACTTCGAAGACGAAAATGCGAAAACACAACCGCGTTTTCTAGTTTTGATGTTTTCGTTTCTTGATCGAAAACGTCACAACTTGATAAAGGAAGTAATTCGGGATTTTCAGAATTTCACGAGCAAGTTTTTTTTCAAGATGAGGATTTTCGTGTATATATACATTTAAATTCCTTGAATATATTCTGTTGTCATAAGTTGAATTTGTGTATAATATACGCTCCATTTTCGGGGGTAGAGTCTGGGCTTTGGTAAGAGGTGCATTTGAGCATTTCACACAATCCCGGGACAGGAAAATTGTAAGACGGTGTCTGAAGACCATGACAAAATACATCTATTAATCTGGCATATCACTTTTCATGTAATTTTTCTTTTGATCTAATAATGGAAAAAGAATCCAGAAATGAAAACAATTTTTTCGCCTTCCAAGATCAATTTGCCTTGCAAAGTTATGGCGAATAATTTTCCGTACACTGTCCTGATGTACGATTAAATACCTATGATAATGGACGAGTCTTATATTTTTATAAAAACACGAATCACAATTGTTTTTCAAACATGAACTGAAAGTCTCTTTCACATTTTGCCTGTATATGTATATATATATATATATATATATATATATATATATATATATATATATATATATATATATATATATATATATATGCGTGTGTGTGTGTGTGTGTCTGTGTCTGTGTCTGTGTGTCTGTGTGTCTGTGTGCATCCTAACGAGATCGATATTCCCGTATCAGCATTCAGATGTGATCCGATAGCTTATTATATACTGAAAACTCCACCCTGTAAAACATGTTATCAAACTTTATATTACAGCTACACATCAGAAGGATGTTAATATTCTTGTCATCATAATGATTATGTACACAACAAATATATATTTGTGTTTAATTTTTAGATGTGATGATGCTTGGCTACACAAACTTCCCCATCGGAGTTGATTGAGATTGTTGTATAAAAACATGGTTATTATTTTGTCACTTTCACCTTCCCAGACCTAGTTGACACTTTTATCTTCTTGCCTTGTAATACTATCAGCTATTAGGATAGTTCCAAAGCGCCTGATACAAGTTTACTGCAATAGACCAGTTGATAGGACTCCGGTTTATTCGGTTCACTTCGGGAGTTATGTCTGGTTGGCAACCTAGACATTTTTTTCCAAGAATTCTGTCTTTGTTTGTTTCTTTTTTCCGCTATTTTTCCGAAAACCACCTAACTTGCCATGGTGACTGACCTACCAATGAATTGTGCGCCTGGTGTGGAATAGTCATGATGTTTAAAATTATGCAAATGAGGGGTAATTAGAATTTCAAAAGCTCCATATCTGCCAAATCATTGCAGATAGAAAATATTTCCAATGTGCATGTTTACGTTTGTGGCAACTGCCAATAAAATGGACAGTAAAAAAAAGTTGTGGAATTTCAAATTATGCTAATTAGGGCATTAAAAAATTTATAAGTTGAATATCTTCACAACTATTACAGATAGAGTAGCCGTTCAAACTTCAAATTATAGGCTTGTGGCAAACCAGCATCCAATGAACTATGAACCAAAGTAGTAAGCTTTTAATTGATGCAAATTAGGTGAATATTCAAAATTAAAATCTTGAATCGTTTGAAAATATTATAGACAGTGGTGTCATTCGAACTTCAAATTAAAGGTTTGTAACAAAGCCGAATCCAATGAACCAAACTTATAAAATTTTAATTGATGCAAATAAGGTGAATACACAAAATTTAAATCTTTTTGAATAACTTCAAAATAAATGTAGAAAGGGGTGCCATCCTAACTTTAATTTCAAAGTTTGTAACAAAGACGCATCCAATAAAACAAAACTTTAAAATTTTAATTTATGCAAATCAATTGAACACACAAAATTTAAATCTTAAACAACTTCACAACTTTTATACATAGAAGTGTTATCCAACTTCAATTTGCAGGCTTGGGACACAGCCGCATTAAATGAACCATTAACTAAAGATCAAGAATTGTAATTTATGCAAATCAGCTGAATACACAAAATGTAAATCTTGTATAGCTTCAAAACTATAATAGAGGTGCCATTTCAACTTGACTCTGTATGTTTGTGACACAGGTGCATCCAATGAACCATGAACCAAAGTTGTGGGATTTTGATTTATGCGAAAAATGCTAATACACATAATCTTAATCTTCAATAACTTAAAAACTATTATACATAAAGGTACCACAGCAACTTCAATTTGTAGGTTTGGGACAAAAGGTGCATCCTATGAACCATGAACCAAAGTTAAAATCTTGAATAGCTTCATAACTGCTGTAGATAGTGGTGCCATTCAAACTTCAGTTTATAAGTTTGTGGCATAAGGTTGGCAGTGAAATAGAGCTTAATTGTTTGAGGAGTAGGTGTCATCATGGAGTTCGTTTAATGTCTCTGGTGCAGGATGTACATTGTTGACATCCTTGTTAGGATTTTCCTTGGTTTATACAGGTGGTCTAGCTGCAACTGTTTATTTTACAATCACTGGGACTGAATATAATGCCCCAGCTTGTTTCCACTTCAGTAAAATATTGGCGGATGGATTAACTAGGATAAGTTGTTCAGCTAGAAAGGGTACACATTGGTTGAGGGGTCAGTCAAATTGTTCTTATCTGAACCTGTACTATATAAATTTGGTAATTATGGTTTGTTTGACAGGTATTTTTGTTTCATATGAAGCTCTGCATTTATAAACAAAACTTCACGTATTTCGCTAATTCATCAATTGCCACGTTCATATTTATTCATTATTATGTGGGTTGTCTTAGACAAGGAGCCGCTACTCAGAGAGACATGTACGGATAAAAGGCTCCGAAACATGTTGAATAGCTACCCGCTGTAGACCGTTTAATTTATTTGGGCTAATACAGCCTACGTTAAAATTTTACAGAGGAACGTCTGCAATATGGACAATAGTACTTCTATGTATATAGGTTAGACAGGGACAGGTTAGCTCCTGGAGAGTAAAGAGTTCGGACTCCGGAATAGGGTAATGACTACCAGGAAGTGGTTTTTGACAAAAAGACACAAATACAATAGCCACATCCAATATACCTAGAACCAAAGTTGTAGCATGTTAGTTTATACAAATAAGGCAAATACACAAAATTTAGATTATGTTAAAAAAATGACAAAGTGTATTTTTTCAAACTGTTCTCATTTTGAAGGCATTCAGACAGATTTGCTGTGAAGCGAATCTTCTTTTCTAGTTTACATTTTGTTCTCGACCACGCTGGCCGGATTACATGTGGAAGGATCAAAAAGTAAAACACAGAAAGTGCTTGAGTTAAATGAAAAACCAAACCGTCAGCAAACTACAAATGCACGTTCAGCACTGATGTGACATTTTAGGTAAAAGATTTGCACTGTTCAGCTCAATATATGCTGTACTCACTAGCGTTAGCCGTGGCATCTGTTATGAACGTACGAAGGCGTGAGCCCGACTCGGACACTTGCTGATTGAATAATCAGGCCGACAATAGAATGCCTAATTAATTGGGGATCCGGAAAATTTTGGTACAAGTTAGTATGAACAGGTCTATTTTGAGTACAATAATATCTCTTAAAGTACTGATACAATAGTCTTCAACACTAGAGAAAGTCATAGAGCACCAATTTAAAACTAGAAGAGATGAATTGCTTCAGAGCAAATCTGTATTGGTGCCTTCAAAATCAGACTAGTTTGAAATCCTCCACTTTGCCATTGTTCAACATAATCTAAATTTTGTGTATCAGCCTTACTTTTAGAAAGTAAAATGCTACAACTTTGGTTCTTGATGCATTGGTTGTGGCTATGTCACAAACTTAGAAAATGAAGTTTGAATGAGCCTACTACTATGTTTACTAGTTTTGAAGCTATTCAACATTTTAATTTTGCGTATTTGCCTAATTTGCCTCAATTGAAAGCCTGCAACTTTAGTTTATGGTTCATTAGATGGGACTTTGCCACAAACCCATATATTGAAATAGGAATGGCACCTTTATCTAAACTAGTTTTGAAGCTATTCAAGATTTACATTTGCATTTTTACCTAATTTGCAAAAATTGAAAGCCTACAACTTTGGTTCATGGTTAATTGAATGCGGCTTTGCCACAAACCTATACATTGAAGTTGAAATGGCATGTCTATGTATAATAGTTTTGGAGATGTTCAACTTTAAAACTTTTCAAAGCCCCTTATTAGCATTATTTGAAATTCTACTTAACTTATACTGTCCTTTATATCAGCAGGTGTCACAAACCCATGTATGCACTTTGCAATTTTGAGTATCTGCAATATTTTGGAAGATATGGAGCTTTTGAATTTTAAATTGCCCCCAAATTTGCATACTTTTAAACATCATGACAATTCCAAATGAGATTCACAATTTCACTAGTTAGGTCAGTCACCATAGTAAGTTTGGTGGATTTCAGAAAAATAGTGCTTGAGAAAATCTCCAGACCCACTTTGGTTGTAAAGAGGAAAGAAAGAAAGAAAGAAAGAAAGAAAGAAAGAAAGAGAAAAAGAGAGAAAGAAAGAAAGAAAGAAAGAAAGAAAGAAAGAAAGAAAGGAAGCAAGGAAGGAAGGAAGAAAGGAGAGAGAGAGAGAGAAAATTCCAGTGCTAGCAAATACAGTGAAACCTGTCCAAAGTGGGCACCCTTGGGACCAGAGAAAAGTATCCACTCTTGAAAGGTTCAGCCCTTCTGGGCAGTATGGATGAGTATGTGTGCATGTATATGTACATTATTCATACATGCACATATATATGTACAGTGTATACATATTATAATTCAAGCGGATGTGTATACATGCAATACAAAACTGTCCTTCTTCCTTTATTACAACAAATTTAACAGAAGCTGTCAAGAAACTACATAAACTTGTACCTGTAAACCAAGACAAAAACTGTACTGTCTCAGTATTGGCTATGAAGAACAGGCTTCATCTAACTGGTTACAAGAAAACAAAGACATGAAAGTGTCCACTGAGATGACACAAATTCTACCCTCCTTGGTCTGGCCGACTCAGCTCTGTATTTAGTCTCTGTATAACAGAGGGTACACTTCAGGCTTGTTCTGCCTAGAAGTCTGGAGCCTGTGTCCCCTTGGGACTGATAAGCTCAACAGACTGACATAGCCTCAGACAAAAACAGGCCAGCTAGGACACCAGTTTTAGTCATGGTGCATTGACAGGCCTGTTTTGCACTAGTGGAAACTATAGCCTGCCTGGTACTTATGGCAGCATGGAGTCAATCTGTTCCTGCATGAACAGAAAGAGATTCTCTGTATTTTATTGAGAGCCTCATTACACAGTTGTTGGGAGTCCCCCCCTTTTTTTTCTTTTTTTTTTTTGCTTCCAAAGCATACCCCTAGCATGCATGGATAGAAAGCTGCCTGTGAGACAGGTTCAAGCTAATTAATTATGAGTGCAAAATGGTTGCTTGGCCTCATAGAGGTCAAGCAATAGGTCATAGAGCAGGCACTTGAAGGCCTGCATGTGGATTGAGGAGAAATTTGATGAATTTAGCATACATTAAAATTCCCAAGATTTGTTTGTATGCTATTGGACTTACCAGTTGTCTCAAACCGATATGTGTAAGTTGTGTCTATCAGCAATAGTTTGGAAGATATGGAACTTTTAAAATTTTAATTGCCCCTCATTTGTATAATTTTAATAATCATGACTATTCCAAATCAGGTGCGTAATTTCACTGGTAGGTCATTTACCATCGCAAGTTTGGTGGTTTTCGGAATTGTAGAGCCCGAGAAAAACTTCAGATAAATCTGGTCGTAAAGAAAGAAAGAAAGAAAGAAAGAAAGAAAGAAAGAAAGAAAGAAAGAAAGAAAGAAAGAAAGAAAGAAAGAAGGAAAGAAAGAATTCTTGGAAAAACTAAATGTCTGGGTTGGGAACCTAATGTAGCCTATGTTACCCAAGGCTAATGCATTCTGCAGATAAAATGTATAAAATGACTATGGGAGACAAGAGTACCCTATGGTACCCATGACGAATGCTTCCTACGTATAAAATGTACATGTTTTTAATCTTTGCTTTGTACCCTTATGTCACAGTAATAGTGATATCTCACGGTAGTTTCATTCAAGCACATCTGAAGATGGTCATACAAATAATATCTTGAGTGTTTTAATTGGATTGTGAATAAGCATAATCGTTGCAAGCTTGCGACACATCTTAACAACCTTCAATAAACAGAGATGTGGTTTCATCTAGACGGACGATTAATACTGAGTTACAAAGTGTTAACCATTTTGCTTCTACCTACATATTTCTAATTCAGACCTGCTTTGGAAGACACCTGTGAAAAAACTTGCTCAAGGTGAACTGGCTATTAGTATCCCTACATGACATAATTGCAACAAATTTCTCTATTACTTCCTTTTCCATGACATTTGGCAAGAGGCTTGATGCTTTTTCAAACAATTCACTGCGTTCATCCACGAAAACTAGGCGTTGTATAAAAAAGTGAGGCCTGTCGTCCACAACTCCTAGATAACACCGTACACAGAAGCGGCAATCGGAAGTTTAGGTTTGAGGATTGGCACGGCGTCCAATGTCTACTTTGTAAGTTGTGGGAGCTCAATCTAAGTCTGGCAATGCAATGAATGTATATAACGCTAGGCACACTTTGTATACATGATTCTAAGCGGAATTCCTTTTGAAAATTTTATATAATTGCAGCTTTTTGTCATCTTCTAGGGAGTGAAGCATAGGTTCACATTTTTGGATATAATCCCTATACAATTAATCTTTTAATGTTTTAATAGAGGTAAAATCGTCTTCCACTAGTTGAAAATACCAGAAAGAAATGAGCTTCTCTGAAGAAAGAATCTTCACTACCGTTGTACACAAATTTGTTTGTCCTCCATGATACGTCTCGAGTAGCATATTGTATGATTTGAATACATGTTCAGATGGCAGTGTTCAGATATAAAACCAATGTTTAATTAATCTGACCTTCTGTCTGATGAATAAGGAATCTATCTGTATCCATGTAAACACCTAGTGTTGGTATTTACTGTCTTACACCCAACATTATCAGAAAACTTTATGGTATACTTTCAATCACATCACACAGTCTCACAGAGGTCCACACTTCACAGCCATATTCCAGAATAGGAAAACATTTGGGCATCAAATAATTTAAAGATGCATGATGGGGTAGGTTTGCCCATTGATACATAATACATTTTTAGGCTGCAAAATATTCCTCGATTTGCCTGCTCAGCGAGATATGTATGTGTTCAATGTAAGACCTGTATTTTGTTGAATCAAAGATAATGCCCAAGTATTTATATTGTGAGACAGTTTTCAATAACTGATCACTGAAGTAAATACACGGGGTAAGTTTACGTTTATTAAACACCATAATTTTTTGTTTTAAAATGCCATTTTGACAGTAGTTCTTCAATAGGTTAACCTGGTGTTGAAGGCCAGCATCCGTGTCAGAGAAAAGCACCAAATCATCAGCGTATGATAATCAGCACAGCAATTCATCTAAAAAAATACCTACTTCGTTTGTTATATGGTCCCTAATATAAGAAAGGCACTCATTGAACAGTTTTGGGGAGATAATTCCACTTTGGAGTACCCCATGTGATCGATTCATACTTTCGCTTAGAAAGCCCTGCCAGTTTACCTTGTTCTTAGATTTACCAAACATATTCCTCAAGACATTTAAATAATTTCCAGATATACCTCTTTGCCGGAGTTTATAAAAAAGAGCACCGCAGTCAACATAATCGTACGCTTTGGTAAATATATTCAAAGCATACATACAAAAGTTTCCCAAGAAATTTTTGCTTTACAATGAGGCGTACCGGAATAAAAGCTTTATCATTTGTTCTTTTGTTCTGACACAAACCACCTTGGAATTATCATCCTCTTCAAACATATCATTCTTCGATATCAGTCGACCAAAAAGTTTAGATTCAAAGAGTTTTCCCAATGTGACGAGCACAGTAATTTTCCTGTAATTAGCAGGGTCTGCCTTGTTACCAGATTTGTGAAGCGGATTAGTTATGCCTTCTGACCACTGAACAGAGAAATTACCACATTTAAGGTTGAAATTGTAAAGACACAGAAGTGGGCAAGTCAGGAGAGACTCTGCATATTTTTTAAATTCGGCACCAATTCCATCTCTATCTGGTGCTCTATGGGTTTTAAGATTTCTTAGCTTAGTTTTTAATTCACTTTCTGTTATAAACGAATTAAGAATTTCTCGTATTATTAAGATTTTTTGAAGATCTGATTCGTCATGTATCTCATCCAAATAAGCATTTTCAATATCCACCATAAATTGTAAATCAAAGCACTATGTAGCAAGCAGACACTGAAAAAATGATGAATTTTTTGTAAAAAAATTTTCATTGCTAGCTTTCTTATTTGATAAACCTTTCAGAAAACGCCAATCGACGCTAGGGTTGTGGGAACGCAAGGTTTCGAGCTTAAGCCTTACTTTATAACCATATTGCCAACGTTTCCTCTGCACCACTTTTTTATATTCTTTTTGTAACTGGTTAAATTTCGAGTGGTTATTTTTGTCAGATAAGTCATTACATTTAACAAAATTATGTGCTTGAGCTTTTAAAGCCTTACATTCACTGTCAAACCAGCGATTTGAGTTTGTTTTGAATTACAAATTGCATTCCTGGAAAGCATTTTTAATAACATTGCCCAGAAATCTATAAAATCCAACACAGACATCTTCCGCTGTATTTTCAGGGGAAAACATACTTAGGAAATCGGCCATTTTTTTTTTGAACCGACATTGGTAGTCAATTCTTCGTAGTACTTAAAAATACATGTAGAATCCCATTTATAATCACGATAACACGATTATTGCAGCGCGTGGGTCAAACACTCTTCCAGAAGCGGAAACTTCAACAGTTAACTCATGCAAGCCCATGTTACTAAGAAAGAAAGATTTAATTAAAAAGAAATGGTCAATACTGACCTATTGAGGAGGCAAAGAAATCGAATATACAATACAGTGCTGCCACTGCCTAATTACAAAAAAAAGTATCCAATTGAACTTTTAAAAAGTATTAATTTTCAGAAAAAAATATAAAAAAAGTATAATTCTGAAGCAACTCACGGGTATTGCAGCAAAATTATGATGTAACAAGACAGCTGTGTGAACAGCCCATGCTCAGCTGACCTAGAGATTCGTCACACTTGTGGCTCTGTAAACTTGGGATAGGATCAAGGTCACCCATGTGCTGAGTAAGTCTGACTTATATGGAAGAACACTAACATATTCAACACCAAAGTCCCAGTTCAAGTACATGTACGTCTCAAGTTATAGCACTGAAGAGTAAAATAAATGTATGTTGCATTGTGACATCAGAAATGAGATCAAGGTCACTCATGTACTGTCTAAGCGTGACCTTCATAGAGAAAATTAACATGTGCAACATCAAGGTCCTAGCTTACTCAAAAATAGATCTTCAGTTATCAAGTGAACAGTAAATTTCACATCATATGTCCAGTGACCTTGAGTTACTCATGAACTGAGTGTGGCCCTCAAAGAGGGTATCTGATGACCCTGTAAAACATGAAAGTAGATAATAGCTCTCAAGTTATCATCTGAAGAGTTAAATAAACCTAAGTGACCCTGTGACCTTGACAATGAAGTCAAGGTAACCCATGTACTGTGTAACTCCAGCTGTCATGCCTTCATGTCTTCCTATGCAATTTTGAATCAATCGGCCAAGTGATCATGGAGTTTTTTTAATATTTGGCAAAAAAAAACCCAAAACTCATAAAAAATAGAAAAATCATTGGAGCACAACCATTGAACGAACTTAGCAAAGACCCACCCACGGCACATCCCCGCCAAGTTTGAAGCGAATCTGATGAGTGGTTTTGGAGAAAAAGTCAAAAATGTGAATTACCATTGCAATCCCCATTCACTTACATAGTAATCAATTACACTGTATGCATTAACCAACAAGTACCCGCATTGAAAAATTCATTAAAAATTAAGGATTCATAGTGTGAAGTTCTCACACGAAGATTGTTGCTTTGAAAACTTGACAAGTTTATAAATTACACGGTCCATATATGATGTATCAATTCCAATTCCTGTTCATTCCCAAGGCACAATATTGCCTTGGTGACGAAACTCACGGCCAACCTCTTTTGACGATATGATTTCAACATAGCAGATTTTTACTACCACTACCTAATAAGCTATATAAATTATATATAAAATAGACTTTGCATCCTTCACATATGTTTGTTACATGCATGATTTGCATATAATTTGGAAATGTTCATTGGCCAAAAGTTCTGACATGTTAACGCTGACCTCCCCTTGCACCTTTTGATTGCTGCATCATTTAGGTCGTCCTATTTTCCGGTGAAGATTACTGTGCTTCACTCTAGGATGGACAACACTATTACTGATCTTTCAAATGATGACACTGTGTTCTTACTCGAGATCACATCATTATTAAATAACAGCGGACTTGGCTTGATGAAACTCAAGATACACACAGATGGCCCAAGCATAAGCAGTCAGTTCTAAATGTCATAATGCATAAGATTTTATACTTGTTCTTGGACACCTCAAATCACAGTGAAAATTATAAATCACTGGAAAATTAAAAAGAATTTTCAAAAAAAATCGTTACAAAAGCATCACCACCTTGTGCACACCTTTGTTTGGCCCTTCTAAAAGAAACATTTCCACCAAGTTCCAGCTTTATCTGAGTGGCGGTTTTGGAGAAGTTTAAAATAACAAAAACACATTTTTTACACAAAAATATTTGAATAAACACTGCACTACCTGTTGAACAAATTAAGGTCTAAGGGTCCCCAGAAGTCTCCCTAAGCAATTTCGTAGAAATTGGGCAAGTGGTTTTGGAGAAGATTTTTTTTTAAGATTTGCCCCCCCCCCCCAAAAAAAAAACAACAACAACAACGAAAAACAAAAAACAATTCACAATTTTTTTTTTTAAATCAAGGGACAATCACCATTTGTACAAACTTGGTAGACAGCCAGGTACATGTACATTCCCACCAAGTTTGAGGTAAATCTGGCCAGTGACTTTGGAGAAGAAGTCGAAAATGTGAATTATTGACAGCAACAGAGAGACGATGGATGCCTAACCACCACATAAGCTCAGCTGACTGACAAGTCAGCTGAGCGAAACATCACCCATAGTTGCTTGTAGTGAACAAAGAACAGACTTCCATGCTGAGTTGTACCACTTAAAGTGCATTTTTGGCTCTGTCTGATGGGAACCAAGACTTGGGCTATGCATCAGGTATCTCTGTACCATGGTCCAGATCCTCATGATGACTGACACCAAAACATGCAAGGTTTCCGTTAACCCCAAATGGGAATATATTACCCTTTCATATCATGAAATACCCCCTCAGCAAAATTTAAAGGCTCCCAACTACCTATGTTTTCTTTATGAACTTTGCAAAGGAGAGCAAAAAAATTGACTCTGTTTCAGGTTCGGACCCTTTGAAAAAATTCCTAACAGAAACACTGACATGGACACATGGTTGTCACTCAGTGGGAAGATGGTTCATCATTCTTGTTAGTCAGTCACTTGGAAAGGCTGTGAGAATGCTTAAAACACGACTCTTAATGTCTAACTGAATTCCAATCAAAAGTTAAAAAATTTGTCCGAAAAAGTATAAAAAAGTATTTCATGGAAAAGAAAGTATAAATAAAGTATAAAAAAGTAAAACAGTGAAAATAAAGCATCATACTTTAAAAAAAAGTATAAAGTGGCAGCACTGACAATAGAAAAATATATTACAAGGATATTCTACCCATGCAATATTATTGTGAAGGTAATTAGCAGGTCAGAGGTATGACTTTGAAAATATTGTGAAAAAAAGTAGAACTTAAAAATTGTCTAATCTTGACAATATAGGTCAAGGTCGCTAACCAAGTATCATATGCCTAACTCCAATACAGAAGTGTGTTCGTACTGAAATAACAACCAACAGACCTAAGCCAAATCTGAAATTTTGACAAGTGCAAACTTTTGTGAAGGTAATTAGCAGGTCAGAGGTATGACTTTGAAAATATTGTGAAAAAAAGTAGAACTTAAAAATTGTCTAATCTTGACAATATAGGTCAAGGTCGCTAACCAAGTATCATATGCCTAACTCCAATACAGAAGTGTGTTCGTACTGAAATAACAACCAACAGACCTAAGCCAAATCTGAAATTTTGACAAGTGCAAACTTTTGTGAAGGTAATTAGCAGGTCAGAGGTATGACTTTGAAAATATTGTGAAAAAAAGTAGAACTTAAAAATTGTCTAATCTTGACAATATAGGTCAAGGTCGCTAACCAAGTATCATATGCCTAACTCCAATACAGAAGTGTGTTCGTACTGAAATAACAACCAACAGACCTAAGCCAAATCTGAAATTTTACAAGTGCAAACTTTTGTGAAGGTAATTAGCAGGTCAGAGGTATGACTTTGAAAATATTGTGAAAAAAAGTAGAACTTAAAAATTGTCTAATCTTGACAATATAGGTCAAGGTCGCTAACCAAGTATCATATGCCTAACTCCAATACAGAAGTGTGTTCGTACTGAAATAACAACCAACAGACCTAAGCCAAATCTGAAATTTTACAAGTGCAAACTTTTATGAGGTTAAAAATGCATCTTTTTCAAACAACCATATGACTTCGATCTTCACGAAAACGGTGCACTTTTGGCAAATGGGTGGCTAGAGTTCAGCTTTCCATCAAACACATTTCCAATCGATTGATTATTTTTCCGATTATTAAAGAAAAACATTTTTTTAAGATGATATCATGATAAGGAAAGAAAAAGGTCAAGGTCACTAATCAAACATCAAGTGCAAAACTTCAGTGATACTACCCTTTTGTGGTGCCAGGATGTCTCGGAGAGCATTGTGATTTCTGAAATACTGCTGTAACGACCACCAACACTTTCAAAATCCTAATAAAATGCAAATGATTGCACTGTCCTTACTAAATTTTCCAACGTAACAAAATGGGCCATTCACACTAAATTGCTACGATTTTTTAACATATCTGTACTTTCGTTCTGGCGAGGAAGTCGGAAATACCTAAAACGCAAAAAAAATTGAATAAATTAGAAAAAAAATCCCACAGCCACCTTACAAACAACAGCAATATCTAGCAATACTGCAAAATGCCCCTTAGCAGTTTTGAAGCAATTACCTGTATGCTTTCAGAGAAAAAGATATTTCTTTAAAATTCGAAAAATCAGCATGAAATATCTGCTGATCAATAAAATGTCATCATTTAACCGGAAGTTGTGATGACACAGATAACCTATGTCGCCCTAAAGTTTCAGAAGATCTGGAAAAGGGTTTTTGAATAAGAGACACCGGTGCCTTTTCATATATTACGGCAGGTGACGTTACGAAGTGAAGTAATTAGCAAACAAAAAGTCAGCTGTCTTTGTGTGTGTATACATACACACACACACACACACACACACACACACACACACACACACACACACACATATATATATATTAGGGGTCGAGTTGAGTTGCTCAAGCCAAAATTATTATTGAATACAAAATTGAATTCGAAACTATTCTGTATAAAGATATGAATGTTTTATAATTTGGATACATGCTGCGTTTAGCAGAGTCATATATATATTTGCAACTTATAACATGAATAAAAAGCATGCAAAAGTATAATTTATTGTCATCATAACCCAAAATGTTTCAGATGTGTTTGACAAAAACGAGAGCGACGATAGACATTCAAAATATTCAAAACCATTGTCTTTTATACAATCAGTAATACTTCAGGTCCATCTGTACCCTTCTGTGGGTTTTTCCTCTGTTCCTTTTCAATCACATATCATGAAAGTTGGCTTGTATATTTGCACCACATTTCCCGAGCAAAAGTAACAGGCTAAACATTTAGAAAAACGAAAGCAATTTTCTTGATAATTCTTTGATATTTGATGCAGAATTTTTTTCCATATCGCACACTTTTTTGACCAATTTTATGGCATCTAATGCATTCAACTGAGGTTATTTAATACTATTCACATTTCGTGGTAGTAAACCACGGATGCTCTGAAAGCCTCAATACGGCAACATTGCTATTGGCTGGATTGTTTTGTCACTGTTGCATCTTATGGATGACATTTTGTTTATTGAATATAAATATTTTTTAAGTTGTCACTGGCAATTGATAGTTATTAGTGTGTAATTATTCAGCTGATAGACCAACCGAATTTACAAAATTATTGCAGACTATATCAAGGTTTTTGCCACTGGATTGGATTTCAAATTAACCTCAAATAAAAGTATGAGGCGTGTCTTGCTCATCTAGCTTGGCATGGAGAATGCTAGGGTAGGGTGCGGTGTGCCATGCTCACCTAGTTGGACGTGAGGCATGCCTAACATTAGTTAAAAACTATACAAAACACAGTTTAAACTATGGGGGTATCATTATGGGGAGCTTTTCAGTGTGTTTAAAAACCAGCTGTCTGTCTTGTCATAATATCCAGTAGATCTCACACGGCCTGCAGCTGATGGCATTTTTACATCACACATGTGGAGGTGGTGAACTGGAATTATTTATTGCAATGATAAGTGAAATGAACAAAGGGCTGCTTCAAAATACATGTTACCTGATGATGGTGGATATTATGGAAACAGTGCTCCAAGAAGCTTTATACACTGAAGTTTAACAAGAAGCGTTGGTGTGGCCGGCACGGCAACTACCCACCATACTGCGTTTTAGTGTAAGTCTGTTGCTTATATTTCAATTACTGACATTTGAATACAATTATGGGTCCAAGGAAAGACAAAGATAGCTAAGCTGTAGAGAGGCAGTCTTCAGCAGCCAGTGCAGATAATGGGTTACTCCAGAATTGGACGCAGAAGATGAAATTACACAACTGAGGCAATAGTAGCAAGTTGCACAGTCAGCTGCTGCTAAGGCTTAAGAAAGGGCAGACCAGTGTGATAAAATACCTGCACAGGTCTAGAGAAAAATGGATGAGACTATGTTGACAGTAGTAGACGCACAGATGAAGGCTATGGAGACCAGACTAATGTCAAGAAACCAATGCACCACCAGTGGGGAATCACAAACATAAAAGGCAGCATTCAGCTCAGATCCTAGATTCCAACCATTTGAACCAGCATTTACTTCTGCCAGGCCTTGGCACAATAGACCAAGAGATCCCAGTTCTGGAGGTTTTAGCTAGATGCAGTGCACCATCATCTCAGGCAATGCCTCCACATACTCCAAATGTGGATTTTTTTCACAGCATCTCACAAGTTTTCACTTAGGAGCGATACCCGGTCTCAAGAAACATCACTACCTACTCCAAACGTGGATTTCTTCAATACACCTCCAAGATCTTCGGTAAAAGGGCATGGTAGTAGGCAACTATATGATATTCCCCTGCCAAGTTGAACTTTTTATGAAGAGAAGACATCATGCGATGGATTTATGAAACATCTTCAGTCATTAGCAGAGGCATGCAAGCGTTGCACACAAAAAGACTGTTTTGCTTGACAAGTAGTTTAAGACCAAAGTCTAATTTCTACTTGAGGTTATGTTTTCAGCCAGCTGACCAGTGAAACAATGCGATCTTATGACATATTGGTGCCGGTTTTTGAAAACAGATTTCAAGACAAGCACACCACTAGTTCCTATAGCGGGTTGGGGTCACAGGAACCACTATCTGAACATATAGCATACGTCAAGCAGCTGGCGATTAAGGTGGCGGAGCCGCACGTAACAATCAAGCGACTTTGATGTTGCATAGATGACAATGTTTCACATTTCACCCACAAAACCGTACATTTTATTTATTGTACAGATACATAGATTTGTTAGAAACAAGTTTCGATTCAGTACGATAATTTTAAGAATTTTATAATCCAGTTTATTAGAGGATATCATATTGCAAATTTTGTCTGCATTTCTTAAAAATAATCGATAGAAAAGTGTTTTACATGTGTGAAATAAAAGTATAGACCAATATGCAGGAAACGTATTTTTGTTTAAAAATAAAATACATGATTACATTTTAATCGAATGCTTTGATCATCATTCTAAACATCAACGATTTATTCATTTTATGAGCTACAAAAGTCTCGGAAGGAAACATTTGACGGAAAAACAAAATACAAAAACAAAAACAAAAATAAACGTTTCCTAGATAATATATTCATCTTTCAAAAGACCATTATTTAAAGCAGATCTACCAATTAGCTTTTAATCAACGCTGTCTACAAAATTGGTTGATAAACAAAAAAATAATTTTGCGAAATTGGCGTTGACAGATTTGAGCTCTTTTCGCCCCACATTGTTGGCCGTAATGGCAATATTGCTTTCCAACCGTGGTCACTTTTGGTTGCAATTTTTCGAAGGCCTGTCAATGGACAAATATGATGTATAGATTCCAACTTACAATAATATTTATTGGCCTAAAAGGCAGCTATTTACCCGAATGACATCAATGGCAGCCATAAATGCAAGCCTGCCACTATGGTTTCACACGCGACGATGACCGCTTTCAAAGGGGACTCAAAAGCGCATCAGTCACGTGACCCGAAGGTGCTATCACCTTGACACTAGCAATACACGTTTGCAAATGGCGCTGTTTGAACAAGATGTGTTTGCAGTATGACAGCTTACTTCAATAAAAAGAGTGCTCGACGGACAGGAGTTGCGAATTCATTTCTACACATCTTGGATAAAAGAACAACATATCTTTGTTAATGAATGCTTGTGAATTGCAACAAACAAACAAACAAAAAAACAAAACAAAACAAAACAAAAAAAACATGATCAGGGAAGAAAATTGAAAATGAAGCAAGCGGATAGCAGTGTGCATGAAAAAAAAAGAAGTTGACGACCAAGCATACAGTACATGGGAGGAGAGGGCGCAAGAGTTTGATTTTTTCCTTTATTCTCATAAAATTTACTATTGCCATTCTAGACAAGTTGGATGCCATTTTCTCTATCCTTCTTAAATCTTTCTCTGAAAATGACAAGTTAACTGCTGCTTAGCTCGATGCTGACGGCAATATGTCTTGCTATGTTTTTTTGCTTTTGGCATTTTGTATTTTGTTAAAATAAGTTGTAAGATTGCTGGACAGAGAGACAGAGAGAGAGAGAGAGAGCCACACAGACAGACAGACAGACAGACACACTCACAGAGAGCACCTTGGTCTCTATATACATGTATATGGCAGTCCCAGCCCTGTTCTATCTATTCCAAAATATGTATGTTGCCAATTTTTCATGTTATTACACGTACAGTCAGACATGTTTGTTACTTTCTATGAAAACAAGGAGAAGAATTTGAAGTAGCCTCCAACTACTTTTTAAATACTCTTTTTATCTCCCGCCCCCTTTAGAGAAGTAAACCATATCAAAAACAGACGGAGAGAAAGATGAGATGTCGTTTTGTATGCACGTTCGATGCTGCATACACTATGCCAGATGGGCGGTCTACTTAGATCATAATCATGACGAGGTGACAACTGAGAAAAGAGTCCGAATGATAAAGAGAGCTAATGATAAACAAACATCAATCCCAGCATATACTAGAATTTTAAAAAGTGAAAAAAAAAACACACACAAAAACACAGAACGCCTTAATGTGTTGAGAATCCATTAGTTTCAACATTGTATCATTGCTAATACTGTGCATTGTCACATATGAATAACCAAGTCTATTCGTTTCCTAGATCAGACACAGAGGCTAAAGGACACCATGACCGAGGTTATAATGTTACAGTTTGGACGCATGGTTAATAATTTCTTGCCAGCCAAGACGAACTGTGTTTGCACACATAATTGATCTGATAGTGCGACACGCACTTCAATCGCCATTTAACAATAACGCGAAGTAAATATATTTCGCAGGCAAGAAATGTTCCAATTCCCTCAAAACGGAATTAGAAAAGGGATCGGGCAATTAGAGCAGAGTTCAGTCTTCCTGGCTTTGGCTTGGGCGCGGGTATGTAAGGTTGTCAGGAGTGTTTAGTTTAGGCCAAGCCTATTTCACTTCTTCTTTTGCATATTTTGGCCTTTCTCGTGGTAAAGGGGACCATACACACTGTCATGCTTTTCCTGGGTTTTGCCATTCATATAATAACGCCTAATATATAATTTTATTCTGTGGAGATATGTAACCAGTGTTGCTTTACAAGTGAAGATCTGCAATACACTGATCGCGACACAAAACCAAAACTTTGTGACTGGGGTGCAGCGGCAAAGCAAAAGATCGCTCACACACACACACATTATACATGACCGATCGACCAAACAAAAAGCAGTTTGCAGAGCCATTTTGCAGAGAGACTACAAAAAGCCAAGACATGCGTCACAGCTCTATGGTAGAAATTTATATGTACCTGTTGAAACAAATGTGATCTCACAATTTTTACGATGTATTGTACTTTTTCTGACAAGATTCTGGGCAGCACACATGCTGTAAGCTATAGATTGCCATTTGCATGTGGGTGGGTTTCCATGTAGACCTCCATGTGCATTCTTTGGAGTGACCTATCTTTTAATATTGTGGTCCCCTGCTAGGGTTTCAAACCAAAAAAAATTCCGATAAAGCAAAATCAGATAAAAAATAATCAGCTGTTAAGTTAAATGCTTTATCAGTAGAATTTAAAAAGCGATGTCCAATATGGACGGAAGTTTGATCATGAACAGCCACCTCAATTATGCTTAATGTAGTTCCTCAAATTCCTTAAACATATAAAAACCATAAATGCTTTACAAACTTCGTTGATATGTTACCCATAATTGATATAATATTTTGCCCCATGATAGATGCATATAAGAGCATGCACTTTAATCCCATGCAGAGATGTAGCTCAAAACATGCTTGGTGAACTTAATCGTGTAGAAAAGAAAAAATCTGCCACAAACAGCTCAATTATTTATTACAATGAAAACTATTAAATAGCAATATTTTCAAGTGATCAACCACCGAACCGGAGTTCTGGGATTAATGCCAGTGAAATTCGCGGACACATTTCGGTGCATAATGCACGCATTGTTCCAGCAACAAAAAGTGACTGCATTTGTTTTTTTCATGTGACATGACGTATCGGGGTAAATATGATGACTTTTATGTCAAAACATTGTATTAAAGACACATTTTTTTTCCAATAAACGATTATTTTTCCACACGAACACTACATATGAAGGACTTGTTCTCTTGGTCCTTGGCGCTGATAATTATGTCTCCAGGATTTCCATGAATTAGCATCAATTTCCTCTGACATGACTGGCTTTACGTTTATTTGTTTGTTTACTTATATGCTTGTTGGCTTGTGTACAGAGTTGAGTTCAAGGATCAAAATGTAAGATTTACCGTAAATATTATCACCAATGCAACATGTATTAAAATGTGCTTTCTGATACCAGATTTACCTGTTTGCTCGACCTTGGTATCATAGCCGTCCGCTAGGCAGTTCTAGTTAGTATAATAATAATAATAATAATAAGAAGAAGAAGAAGAAGAAGAAGAAGAAGAAGAAGAAGAAGAAGAAGAAGAAGAAGAAGAAGAAGAAGAAGAAGAAGAAGAAGAAGAACAAGAAGAAGAAGAAGAAGAAGAGGAAGAGGAAGAAGAATAAGAATAATAACAATAACAACAACAACAACAACAGCAACAATGTATTTGGAAAACTACCCCGTTACAACAAGGGCACCAATAAAACGGGGTTATTTGGTGCGTCCATACATTTTCTTTGAATCCATTTGTAAAATACAATTACAAACTATAGAAGTTAAAGTGTTCAGTAGATTAAATCCGTTAGCGAACATCAATGATGTATGTACATGCATAATATAATAATGTGAACCTCATCTTGTAAAAAATTTGCTCGTGAAATTCTGAAAATCCCAAATTACTTCCTTTATCAAGTTGTGACGTTTTCGATCAAGAAACGAAAACAGTAACACGAGAAAACGCTAATACGAAAACACGAAAATGCGAGTGCGAAAAAAACATGACATAATTGCTGTCGTATTTTTTGCGGATATGTTTTTGAATTTTCGTCATCGTGGTTTTTACTTTAGTGTTTTCGCATCCTTTTTTTCTTGTTTTCGACCAAGGGAAGAAAACAGTAAAACAAGAAAACGAGAAAACGCTAATACGAAAACACGAAAATGCGAGCGCTAAAACACGACATATTTGCTGTCGTGTTTTCGCGGTTGTGTTTTCGCATTTTTTCCTTCGTGTTTTATATTTTAGTGTTTTCGCATTCGTGTTTTCTTGTTATCACTGTTCTGTTTTCTTATTTTGTTGTTTTCACCTTTGCATTTTTTTGGAGAGAGAATAAAAAATTTTAGTTGGCACTTTTGTGTCACCATACGGAAGGGAGGCTTAAAAATTTGTTTTGTTCCATATCAATTTTAGGGTTGGGCTTTTTTAGTAGTGTCTGTCAGGTTACCAGAACTGCACATATATTTTTGTTAGGCCTTGGGTACTTTAAACATTTGTTGAAACATTTTGACAATGGATGTTCTTTCCCCTTTTACACATAACCTCTTTTGACGTCAGTTTAATGACTTGTATTAATTCATTAATAATGTATTAAATGGGCATGGACGTGACCAAAGCGTGTGTGCATACACCTACGATTACATACAGCCAATCAAGGTTGGCCGTAATGTCATGTGACGACGTCTCCTTAAGGCCAGGTTCGTGCCACTAAGTCACTTTTCACCAGATTTTGCTGGTGAGTCATCAGTACGTCTAGAGAGCTTGTTTTTCACAAGATGTGCGAGATTCAATTTTCAATTGTTGAAGTGCCTGGGTATTGTTGCACAGTTAGTAACCCTGTGTGGAATTCTTTTCGCACCCACAGTTGCCTTCCAACCACCGAGACACAGATGCCCCAGGGCCAAACAGAGGGGATCCTTTGCATGCCGGCAAGGCTCATCTTGTACACCCGGACACTGCCAATGTTTCAGGGCGTCGAGCACAAAGGGGTCATTCTGGACAGTCTTAGAGTGGGACAAAAGACAGTCCACGTTTCCCAAAACTCCACAAAAACCCACACACAGGCCCATGGCCACACCACCGACTGTGCCCACTCGGGACATCTGAACAGATTCAGCACATACCTGTTGTAACATGAGGACTGATGCTGTTATTGTGTTGATAGAATACTGTAACAGCAGAGGGTTACAACTGCGTGACCCACTGTGTAGTTTTCCTTTTCATCCTTTTGGGGCAATATGGGTGACGAAACTGGCGAAATCATCCCAAATCCAGAAGGCGAAAATAGTATATGGATTCAACAGGGAACACCAAACGAAAGTTCCAACTGGCAGTCGTGTGCCATAACCACTTTTGAAGAGTGGGTCGCCAGATTCGAAATAATGGCTAAAACGGTGGACCTCCTACGAGGACAGGACCTCGACAATGTCAAAACTTTGGCTGTTTCCCCACCGGCAGAGGTGAGGTCTTTATTAAAAGAAGTTTCAAGGCCGAAACTAACTGTTGGCCAAGCTATCCTGCTTCGCAGGGGACTCGAACACTTACAACCCACGTCTAGCAAAACTTATGACACGACTGTACTGATGCCATACTAAAAAAGGAAATCAAGTGTGGCAATTACAAAATTGTCACAGAGAAGCCCTGCATAATAAGTGCCTTGGGCACGGTACCTAAAGATGATCACGACATCTGTCTCACCCATGACTGTAGTCTACCCACAGGTAAGTCGGTCAATGATAATGCCACAAGGGACTTTTTTTTCATGGTAACCTTTGATGAGGCAATGAAGATGGTGACATCAAATGGTCACATGGCCAAGTTAGATCTGAAGGCCGCTCACAGAAGCATACCGGTAAGTGAAGCCAGCCAAAAAGTCACTGGTTTTCTGTGGCAATTTCAGGGGCCATGAAAAAGCCACATATATGGTAGATACAGCTCTCCCCTTTGGCTCACGCAAGGCGCCACAAATTTTCAGCCACCTTACCCAAGCTGTTTGTCACACCATGAAGCGCAAGGGCTATAGCAATTGCCCAGCATATTTGGACGATTTTTTCATGGCATATCCCGCCTTTGATGAATGTATCACCTCACTTCATGTTTTAATGGATCTACTGATTAAGCTGGGATTTTGCAAAGTAGTAGGACCCACCCAGCACCTGACCTTCCCAGGCATAGAGATTAATACAACAAAGATGGAAGTAACACTACCACATGACAAGCTGTGTAACTTGAGAGAAGTACTTGGCGAGTACAGGGCTAAACGTCAAGCAAGTAACAAGCAACTGCAGCAACTAACAGGCAAACTAAACTGGGCAGCCAGGGTAGTACGTGGTAGGAAAACAGTCCTTCACCCATTATAGATGCTCAGAATCGGCTAAAGGCTCCTACCCAAAAGGTCATTCTAGACAAGTCTGTGTGGGCAGACATTGAGTGGTGGGATCAGTTTCTCAGTGTTTTCAATGGTAAGTCGCTCGTTCTGGACAACCTCCCTGTCGAGATGTTCACCATGGACGCATGTATGGGGGGGGGGGGGGGAAGTCCACGGTAACGACTGGTACCACATGTACTGGCAGGTAGACTGGCCAGAAGGTGTAGCCTTTCAACAGAAGAGCCCCATCACTCCAGCTATTCTGTATAAAATTTTGGGCGTCCTGGACTTGTACAATTCCCTTGACTCATGCTTTTGGGCAGCGTGCTTGGTAGCTCTCTCCTGTTTTTTTCAGGAAATCCAATTTACAAAATCTGGTACTTCCTTTGACCCTGCTTAACACCTGTCAGTGTGGGATATTACCTTTTGTAAGTGGGGAGCTCTGTGTCAGGTGAAATGGAGCAAAACAATACAATTCCAACAAAGGGTGCTGCAGATTCCCATGCCCCTGATAGTAAATAACCCCTTGTGCCCAGTCCAGGCATTGATCCATAGTTTGGCTTTGACTGGTAACATCAGGGCTGGAGACCCCCTGTTTATTTACAAACATGGAAACCGAAAGTTCCCTCTCACTGATGATGCTTTTGTGAGCAAATTGAGACACCATATTGCTCAGCTGGGTCTGGTTTCAGCTGAATACTGAGGCCAAAGCTTCAGACGAGGAGGGGCAACCTTTGCCTTTGCCGCAGGGGTGTGTACTGACCTTATAAAAATGCAAGGGGACAGGCAGAGTGATGGCTACCAGCGTTACATCACTGTATCTGTCCCAACCAAAATATCTGCCATTTCCCAAATGGCATCCTACCTTCTAAGATTTTTCCCCTACACTAGTAACCCAACTGGTACCCTTACTGGGCCTTGGCTACCGGAACCACACATTTATTTGTGTTAGGCCTTGGGTACCTTAAACATTTGTTGAAACATGTTGAAAAAGGATGTTCTTTCCCCTTTCACATATTACCTCTTTCGACGTCAGTTTAATTTGTTACCTGGGCACAGCCAGAGGCATTTGTTCTTATAAATATCACACCACTTGTTGGAACTTATTACTGTTTTTGTTTAACATCATTCAGGGACCTGTTACCGGGGTTTTGTTTTTGTTGTTAATCACTCGGTAAAATTTTTTTCGTTAAACTGACATAAAAATTGGGAAATTATTTCAAATGTCAATAAAGAATATTCCAGTAATCTTTTTAAAGAACCGACCAAAGTATTTTAGAAAATTATGACAATAAGAGTAGCCATGTGTTCGGTTACTCTTGTAAGACGGTTGATAGATGGAAGGAATAAATTACATAAGAATTATTCTAAGAAATCTGCAGAGGAGAGGCATAAGAATTATTCTAAGAAATCTGCAGAGGAGAGGTGCTTATCTGAATGGATGACATTGACATTTTAATTTCCGAGCAGATAACACGCCTTGCTTTTTTGTATTATCTTATCAAGAATACCTTTGACCTATTTGTTAAGAGAAGTCAAATTTGTACCATGTGGTCTTTCAATGACACCAACTGTTACATTGGAGTTATCAGAGATATATGGGCATAATAACCATAGTCTAAGCAATATTGGCACATCTTATCTAATATTAGGCACTAAGGGCAAGACGCACTCATGGAAAAGCATCTGCAATCTTATCCTTACAAATGGATTTGAATCATTGTCATTATCAAATATCTCCATGCCTTTAGTCTCCTCAGAGCCCAC